>CM049854.1:465000-512500 GCA_027422415.1 Schizothorax lantsangensis
TGTATATTAGTATATACTTCAGCTTCTATATATTAGTATATACTTCACCTTCTATATATTAGTATATACTTCTGCTTCTATATATTAGTATATACTTCACCTTCTGTATATTAGTATATACTTCAGCTTCTATATATTAGTATATACTTCTGCTTCTGTATATTAGTATATACTTCAGCTTCTATATATTAGTATATACTTCACCTTCTATATATTAGTATATACTTCACCTTCTATATATTAGTATATACTACACCTTCTATATATTAGTATATACTTCACCTTCTGTATATTAGTATATACTTCACCTTCTGTATATTAGTATACACTTCACCTTCTGTATATTAGTATACACTTCACCTTCTATATATTAGTATACACTTCACCTTCTGTATATTAGTATATACTGCACCTTCTATATATTAGTATATACTTCTGCTTCTGTATATTAGTATATACTTCAGCTTCTATATATTAGTATATACTTCAGCTTCTATATATTAGTATATACTTCACCTTCTATATATTAGTATATACTTCTGCTTCTGTATATTAGTATATACTTCACCTTCTATATATTAGTATATACTGCACCTTCTATATATTAGTATATACTTCACCTTCTGTATATTAGTATATACTTCACCTTCTGTATATTAGTATATACTTCACCTTCTGTATATTAGTATATACTTCACCTTCTATATATTAGTATATACTTCACCTTCTATATATTAGTATATACTTCTGCTTCTATATATTAGTACATACTTCTGCTTCTATATATTAGTATATACTTCACCTTCTGTTTATTAGTATATACTTCACCTTCTGTATATTAGTATATACTTCACCTTCTGTATATTAGTATATACTTCACCTTCTATATATTAGTATATTCTTCACCTTCTATATATTAGTATATACTTCACCTTCTATATATTAGTATATACTTCACCTTCTATATATTAGTATATACTGCACCTTCTATATATTAGTATATACTTCTGCTTCTGTATATTAGTATATACTTCTGCTTCTGTATATTAGTATATACTTCACCTTCTATATATTAGTATATACTTCTGCTTCTGTATATTAGTATATACTTCAGCTTCTATATATTAGTATATACTTCACCTTCTATATATTAGTATATACTTCTGCTTCTATATATTAGTATATACTTCACCTTCTGTATATTAGTATATACTTCAGCTTCTATATATTAGTATATACTTCTGCTTCTGTATATTAGTATATACTTCAGCTTCTATATATTAGTATATACTTCACCTTCTATATATTAGTATATACTTCACCTTCTATATATTAGTATATACTGCACCTTCTATATATTAGTATATACTTCACCTTCTGTATATTAGTATATACTTCACCTTCTGTATATTAGTATACACTTCACCTTCTGTATATTAGTATACACTTCACCTTCTATATATTAGTATACACTTCACCTTCTGTATATTAGTATATACTGCACCTTCTATATATTAGTATATACTTCTGCTTCTGTATATTAGTATATACTTCAGCTTCTATATATTAGTATATACTTCAGCTTCTATATATTAGTATATACTTCACCTTCTATATATTAGTATATACTTCTGCTTCTGTATATTAGTATATACTTCACCTTCTATATATTAGTATATACTGCACCTTCTATATATTAGTATATACTTCACCTTCTGTATATTAGTATATACTTCACCTTCTGTATATTAGTATATACTTCACCTTCTGTATATTAGTATATACTTCACCTTCTGTATATTAGTATATACTTCAACTTCTATATATTAGTATATACTTCTGCTTGTGGTGAAGCTAGCTTTGATTCTTTATGTCTCTTTTATCATTTGCATTATGGTGGTTGTCAGTATGTTAAAGGCACAAAACAGATTTTAATAGCAGTGTGTGTTGTTGAATTTACTGGTTCACATTCAAATTTCCTTGTTTGTAAATTACAGTTTTATACTGTAAATTTTACAGTTTTGTTCTGTAAATGTGTTTACAGTTTTTCTGTATTTTTTACAAAATTATTCTGGCAACCACAGCTGCCAACATTATTTTGTAAAAACTACAGATTTTTTTTTTTTACAGTGTACACATCACTTACTGATTACGTCTGTGTAAATGTACATTGTTTGTTTCTTTTTGTCATAATTTAATGCTGGTAAACCTAGTAATTTTTGTAAGATGCACATGAATATCAGAAAGTTGTGTGAAAATCAATTTATCAATTCAAAATAGCGATAAAAAAAAAGTTATTTTCTGTTGTGCTCAGCATACAGTGCCGTAAACATTGTGAATAGAGATAAACATCTGCTGAACCCTGAACACCCCTTTAAATATAATTAACTATTAACTACTTTTTATCTGAAGCAATATAATTCAAGCACAAAAGACCGTAAACAGGACACTATAAAAAGAGCATGACGGGCTGTCAGAGCAAGAGCTGGACACCAACATCAGTGAAGAATGAAAGGTTTGTTATGTATACTGCTGCTGCTGGAAAGCTTTGTGTTTGTGGTACAGCAGCAGATAGATGGAGGACTCAGCGAGAATGAGATCAGCTCTGAGGACAGAAGACAGAATCCACCTCAAACAGACACTCTGAGAGATGAAACTGACAGCCAACAATACTGCCATCTGAGCTTCCCTGACATCCACGCAGCACTGAGAGAACTGACCGCTACCGTTACAGAGCAGAAAGCCAACATCAGAGCCTTAGAGACGCGACTGAGGGACGCAGAGAAAACTGCAGAACAACAGACGGTCATCCTGGAAGAGCTGAACAAGAAAAATGATGGTACCTCACCAAAACATCACTCTTTTATCAGTTGTCCTCAGAGTAAAACACCAAATTGATGAACTGCTTAGTGTAAAACTGAGTGTATTCTGTTATCTTTTACAGTAAGCATTATAAATGTCATTTAATACCATCTTTATTCCTTCACAGAATTTTCAAATCTTACTCAGAGTCAAGTGGAGGAGCTGAGAAAGGAAAATAGAGGTGGAACAGTGTGTTTGAATTGTTAAATTCATTGTTTAAATCCTCAGCGTAATATAGTAATAAATCACAATATTGCTTATGTTTTTCTATAACAGACAGAGAGATAGCATTTTCAGCTTCACTGATGCAATCTGGAAACAGTGGATATATCGGTCCTTTTACCACTGACATTATACTAACCTACAGGAACATCTTCTCAAACATAGGGAATGCCTACAACCCAATAACAGGTAATTTTCAATGAATTGATAATTCTGCTCCATTCAAACGAATCTACAGTTGTGTAATGTGTATCCAAACTATCACACTGAGCTTGGTAATTAAACAATCATGCAGAAAACAGCTGATTCTCTTCTTTATCTTGTGCTTTAGGTATTTTCACAGCCCCACTGAAAGGAGTGTACATGTTTAAAATCTTTCTCTATGGTCATGCTAGTCAATCAACTCCATCAACTGCCTCCATTGTGAAGAATGGAGAGCATGTGGTTGTAGCACACGGTCACCAGGCTCAGAATGTAGTAAACTCCTCGAATGGAGCCGTGTTGATCCTGGAGGTTGGAGATGTTGTCTTTGTGAGACTTTGGTCTGGCAGGAGTATTCATGATAATTGGGTAAACCACAACACTTTCAGTGGTTACCTTCTGTTTCCCTTAAAAGAACAGGAGCTTTGAAGAATGTGATTCCAGTAAATCTGAACCTTTAGCGTATGATTTAAGATTGAAAACATTAAGGCCCGGTTTCACAGACAGTGCTTAGACTAAGCCAGGATTAGATCATAGTTCAATTAGGGCATTTAAGCAATTTTTATGCTTAGAAAAAAACATTACTGGTGTGCATCTTGAGACAAAACAAAGGCACTGATATATTTTAAGATCAGTCAGAGCAAGTTTCTTTCATTTGAAACAGCTCAGACTTACATTTCAGTCTAGGACTAGGCTTAAGCCTTGTCTGTAAAACCGGGAGCAAGACTTAACATATGAACTTTGAAATTTGCAATAGATTACTGTGTAAATGTTAATGTAATGCATTATACTTATAGGTTCTGAGCTGTCTATGCATTTAAGAGTTTCAGCACTGAGACAGACGGGACCCACGAATCTCACGTTAAAAATGTAAATATAGAATGTTAAATAATCGCTTTATAAGTGCAGCTTGTTACTAATCCTTGATCTGTATCTCTTCATTCTACATTAATAAGAGAATAAAGAGACATTATTGTGGCATTTTATTTTCCTCGTGTTCTTAAATATCACCCCAACAAACCAGTAGATCGGCAATGCTTGCTTTAAGTCATAATATCATATGTGTTGAAACGATGTCAAGGAATTAATGACATGTAGTCTTCATGTACTTTACAATAATTGTATGTAAAATCTAAAATTGTAGAATTAAAAATAAACAAAGATGTGTATATTTCAGACACAAACCCAACATTCTTACCAAAAGCTCATTTTACATCGGCCTCAAGTCTCAAACCAGGCTTCAGACGAGGTCTCAAACAATCCTGTGGGAAGCTTCCGCTGCTACAGTATACAATCCAGTATCTAATGCAACAGTAGATCAAAGGATAGTCACATTTCCATTTAGACAGTACTGTATTTGCGTAGCAAGCAAGTATATATGCTGTATGTAGTACCTGCTCCGGTTATGTCTGAGAAAATGCAGGTTTGCATCTGGAAGCCTGTAGATGGATGGATCCAGGAACTGTGTGTCGTGCTTGACATGTGACTCTCTGCCTCTCATGTGCTTCCTTCATGTTTCATGTTCTGATTGGTTCATTGACTCTGTTATTTGTATATCTGTGTATATCTGTGTCTTTTATGATTTTTATCAGTTGTTCATGTACAGTATATTATTATACTCTCCTCAATATTCATACAATAGTATCCGAGCCTCTGGAAGAGAGTGGTATTCTTATCCACAATCCTCGTAATATGCAGGAATTACTTCAATATCTACACCAAACTCTTTGGCACGATTGGGTGGAGTAGACAACTGATTATATGTTCTTTGTTATATCCTAATAGCATTTGTACAGAACAGGTGCAGGTAGTTGTGACGGCTGTATAGCCCGGTTGTATAGGCGATACACATCAGTAGGGCACCAACTCCCGGGGGGACACCATCCCAGTTGCTAAAAAAAAAACAAAAAAAAACTGACGCGCCATTCCCGCATCCGCGCCCACTCACACCTCATGTTTGTGGCTGAATGCAGATGATCATAATTGATGGATAGCTATGCCCGTGAAAAGACATCAGCAGTCCGGCGCCGAGAAAAGAGAAAAAAAAAAGAAGATGAAAACGAAGCCCTCACGTCATTTTCAGGTAGGCTACATTCATAGCAGGGGCGGAGCCAGGGGTGACCGTGGCCACCACTGACCTAAGCTTGGCCACCCCTTTGGCCACCCCACTCAAAACTGCCGTTTTTGTCCCTTTTTTTTCTTGACAAGAAATACATTTATTAAGACGCTGAACCGGTGTATCTCTTTATGACCACATAAAACGGGAGACTTTTCAGACGCGCACTTCAGCTTCGCCTCAGCGCCAGGCGCAGGTCAAACGAGCGTGGAAAGGAACAGGAACCAAATGAGCTTCAGTAGTCTGATGAGATGCTGTTAGGCTATATATCAGTAAAACAAACTTTCCTGTCCTGTCAGCCATCACTGTGCTCACGGCGCACACTCTTCAACTTTACGCGAATATAAGGCGCACGCTCTATATCTTCATCATAAATAATGCGCGCAAGAAACTATGAGCATACAAAGTTCTGTCGTCAGTTAAGTCACGAAACTACCAAAAAGGCAATTAGTGCATTCATGTATGTATAGCATCACATTAAATAACGTCTCTCAAATGCACGTAGCCTACTAAAATATTGTGCAATTCGAGATCACAATATAAAGCAAGCTGATGTTTATAAATATGAACACAGTGCACTTATACTAGAAAATATGCACTGTTTTTATTTTTTTAATTTGTAAAGTACAAACGAAAATGAAACCATTTAAATGCATAAAATAACTCATTTTACTGACATTTATGTGCTGTTGACTTCCGGCCTTTTTTTTTCTTTTATTAACCAATTCTTATCACTATCTGCATGTCTCATCAATGAGTATGCAATGATGGAGAACAAGCTTTTAGGGGTTTTGAGAACCAGAATCAAGCTGATCCCCTTTAGTAAAATACCTGGAGGTGAGGAATAATACACAAGTTGTCATATTCACTCAGCATTACTTGATCTAATTCACAAATATCTCAATTACAATTTAGTAGAAATTAATTGTATTCCGTTGTGTTTTAGGCACTCAAACAGTCCAATACTTTATAGTCAATCACATTTTTATATTGAAATAATGAATATTTCTGTGCCCCCCCAGACTGGTTGCTGGCCGCTCCGTGGCCACCCCTATGAACACATCCTGGCTCCGCCACTGGTGTGGACAGGGCCTAAGCTATATATATGTGTCTAAACTTCTGTGTTTCCTCTACATTGCAAAGATAAAATTAGTTGATAATGATTTTATTTGTTTGGTAACAGCCCCAAATGTCTTATTATTCTAACTAACTTTATTGATTAAATATAAGAATCTGACGCAAAAGATATCTAGAACAAAATGGCTTTTTAAAGATAAAAATGGCCATAAAGGGTAAAAATATCTTTAAACTTGTTGGAAAGATTAATTTCTGTCACTGCAGTGAACTGACCACACAGAATATGAAGAATATCATAAACTTTATGAGTCAGCTGTCTACCGCAGTCCTGCAGTGCAACACAATATTGTCTGATTATTTGGTATCGATAAAATCCCAGAAAATTGTGATATAATTTTTTATCAATATCGCACACTCCTAGGCTAGATACATAATTCTTCTTTGCTTAGTGATTGTTTGGCACACACTGATCATCGTAAGCTTTTCTTAGGATTAGGCTCTCAACGATAACGAGGACAAGACCAAAAATATGAATCCTATTTAAAAAACGTTTTATTTAATTTAATTATTTATTGAAGGGAAAGGGTGTGGGGGGGGGGGGCTTTGACACAATTTGAACACTGGATACAGACATATCCGTTAAATAAGTCCACATCTGTAGCAACTCATAATGTAATAACTGCACATAATGTAAAAACGGTGCATAATGTAATAAATATTACATTATTATTGTAATTAAATGTTCATAATGTAAAAATGTTCTCAAAACGTAATAAAATCTTGAGCTCATAATGTAATAATAATTTTTCAATGTAATAACAATTTTTCACATAATGTAATAGGTTATTGTAGGAGAAATGTATTACATTATGAACACACTGTGGCAACTTATAATGTAATCACAGTTGTCAGGGTTGTCAGGGTTCTGTTGTGTGTGTCATGTGTTCCCGCCTCTTGTGTCCAAATATGGTTTGTTTCCTGTCCTTGTTTCCTGTCATTATGAGTTAAGTATGTTCCAGCTGTGTTTGTCTCGTTATGTGTTAATTACCCTGTGTATATTAGTCCTGTCTGTTCAGTTTGATTTCGTCTGGTCTACTCGTTACTCCCCGGTGTTTCTGTCCATGTCAGCCTTGCCCTGCCTTGCCCTGCCTTGCCCTGCCTTGCCCTGCCTTGCCCTGCCTTGCCCTGCCTTGCCCTGCCTTGCCCTGCCTGTCAAGATTAAAGACTATTATTTGAGTTTACGTCCTCATCTGCATGTTCCTGTATCCTCCCTCGTGTGTGCACCGTGACAAAGGTAATACCAGCACATAATTTAAAGCAATTATTATTATATGTTTACAATATCATAATTATCTTTCAATATAATAAATCTGAGCACAAAACACAATCATAGTTTTATGTAAAATAAGCTATTACATTAAAATAAAATTAGGTTTATTAGGCTACATTGTGAACTTTTATTTTTTATAAAAAGCTTACTAATTTTGTGATTATGAAGACAATTTTACTGAAGAAAGTATTAAGGTCCAGTACTGAACAGAACCCTTGGGCTCTTCATTATCAAAAGACAGTGATGTGAAGGGAACAAATGGAGACACCAGACAGAGACTTCACCTGTAGAAGGGAGACCTGAAATTATAAAAGTCCACCAGAGATAAAAAGACACAAAGTTACTGAAGGATTATATGTAGAATAGAAGTAATTTCTCCAGCCACAGGGTAAGAATACACCCTGCACTTACTGGGACTGAAGTCCTTCGTCTAAGCCTACATTAAAAAAAAGTGAAAAGCATATATCTGCTTAGTTAAGGGTTGATTATATGATTGTTGTTGTTAAAAAAAAGTCATCTTGATAATGTTGTGTTATAATAATATGTTTAAGTCTGATGTAATTATGAAGGGGGAAGGGAAGGTAGTGAATGTCAGTGTATTTTGAGTGTGAACACTAGAGGGTGCTCTTAGTTACTGCAGGTATCTTACTGTGAACTGAAGAAGCTGTTGATGGTTTCAAGCTTCAAGCTTAGTTTATTTCTAGAGCACATTTAAAAACAACAGTAGTTGACCAAAGTGCTGTCATAAAACAAACAACAATAAGGTACTGTACAGAGTATTGTACATTACTGATTAGAAAAACAAAACCGCAAAGACAAAAAGAAAATCCACAGCTCTCAAACTGAATTAAATGCCAATGAATAAAACTGTGTTTTCAGACTAGTTTTAAAAGCAGACAGAGTTGGGGCGATCCTCACAGACGATGGTAACGAATTACAGAGTTTAGGGTCAGCTACAGCAAAGGCATGATCTCCCTGTGCTTCAGTCTTACTCTAGAGACCCCCAGCAACATAAGGTCATGGATGAAACGAGCAGTTGTATAAGATCAGTGGTCTGTAGCACGAAGCGAGATCAACAAACTCAGAGTTGCAGAGTAAATTTTGAGTTGACAAAACCCGATAAAGTCAACCTGGTTTAGATCAGGTTCACCGGGTTCACAAAGCTCGATATAAACGTTCTCTCCCAACTCAGAGTTTGAAGCAGTTTGTGATTAACTCTGGAGCGCGTGCAGCAAACAGCCAATCACACGGAGCGTGGAGAGATCAGCAAAGCGTCAGCTAGATTCACTTCTCACAAGAGTCCACGCAATTCAGTTTTCTGCTGAGGATTAAGAGATGTCGTTATTAAAAATGTAATAAATTTAAATGCATTTACAAGCCAGGAAAAAACACTTCTGCAGCAGCAAAAGTTTGGCAGCAGAAAGAAAATATGACTATGCAAAGGAATCAACTGAATTTAATTATTTATATATAGGGTAAACGTACCTATTAAGCTCAGTACCATTTTTGAGATCGGATTATAAAAAGAAAAAATTATTTATTATCCTACTTGATGTCTTAACCAATTGATGTGTTTGTTACTATATACCTCCTATAATTTCAAGTCAATCAGATCATTGCACACTGTCTGGCGGCCATTTTGAAAGCTGTCTAAAAACTTTCACCAAGTTTCACCAAAACAGGAGCCCCTTAAATGTACATTTTTCCTTCGGATGAGACGTTAAACCGAGGTCCTGACTCTCTGTGGTTGTTAAAAATCCCATGACACTCATCGTAAAGAGTGTCCTGGCCAAATTCCCTCCACTGGCCCTTGTCAATCATGGCCTCCTAATAATCCCCATCCACTTGATTGGCTTGATCTCTCTCTCCTCTCCACCTGTAGCTGGTGTGTGGTGAGCGCACTGGTGCCGTTGTGCTGTGGCTGCCGTCGTATCATCCAAGTGGATGCTGCACACTTGTGGTGGTTGAGGAGAGACCCCCCCTCCCCACATGACTGTAAAGCACTTTGGGTGTACAGCAATACACAATAAAGCGCTATATAAATGCCTCAATCATTCATTCATTCATTCATTCATCTTTCTTCCGGCTGAGAGGGACCTAAGCTAGTTGCTAGCCGTAATCCTATAGCGGTAACAGTAGATGATAACAGAACACAAATATGTAAAGGATTATATGAATGAATGAATGAATGAAGCATTTATATAGCGCTTTATTGTGTATTGCTGTACACCCAAAGTGCTTTACAGTCATGTGGGGGGGGTCTCTCCTCAACCACCACCAGTGTGCAGCATCCACTTGGATGATGCGACGGCAGCTACAGGACAACGGCGCCAGTGCGCTCACCACACACCAGCTACAGGTGGAGAGGAGAGAGAGAGATAGAGCCAATCAAGTGGATGGGGATTACTAGGAGGTCATGATAGATAAGGGCCAGTGGAGGGAATGTGTCCAGGACACCGGGGTTACACCCCTACTCTTTAAGATGAGTGTCATGGGATTTTTAATGACCACAGAGAGTCAGGACCTCGGTGTAACGTCTCATCCGAAAGACGGTGCTTTTTTGACAGTATAGTGTCCCCGTCACTATACTGGGGCGTTAGGACCCACACAGACCACAGGGTGAGCACCCCCTGCTGGCCTCACTAACACCTCTACCAACAGCAACCTAGTTTTCCCAGGAGGTCTCCCATCCAGGTACTGACCAGCTCAGCCCTGCTTAGCTTCAGTGGGTGACCAGTCTTGGGCTGCAGGGTGATATGGCTGTGGATTATGCTCAGTTAGGGGCTGCCATAACAATTGGATTAGGAGGAGAGAACAATTGCTCTACACAGGGTTGACAATGGATGCATTCCATTCAGTTGCCGAGCACCTTACCAGTACATACACCAACAGCTTCCAGCTATAGGATCAGCTCCTGATGACTATCTGTAAATGCTTATTTTAATAAACCTTTACAATGTGACCAGATGTTACCTGTTGTGAATATTTTTTTATATATTTTTTTTATCTTTACAATGTTACCAGATGTTAGCTCTCTGTAATTTCTTAGAAAACCATACAATGTAAGCTCTGTAGATTCCACTTAAAACTTAAAGGAATTAAGTCTCCTGATTTGAAGGAATAAGTCATGTCAAGTTTGCAAATTAATTCCATCTTGGTTCATTACATATGAAAATTCTAACTTCTTACAACTGATTTCATACAACTTATATTAAATTATACATTTTCTAAAACACAAATCAGATGAAATCACCCTCACTGTGTAACAGTACACGACCCACTTTCCCACTATGTGAATATTAGTAGGCCTTAGTACTTTTATAATATTTCATTGCTGCTCCATCAACTCCTGACTATCCATATCTGACAGGACGAATTAGTTAAATATGTCCCCATAGGTTACCTCTGGCCACTTCTTCATATTGTCTACCCATGTTAACAATGACGATGGATGGGACAGAATGAGATCATCTGATCGTCTTAAGAAGTGTTCACTGTGCTCTCAATTTAAAACATTTACGGCATTAACGTTATTTGGCATTTCACCACAGTTATAGCTAGCTATAAACAATCTTATAACTACTGAACTAGTTACCAGATTTGCCATGTCAGTTTAGCGGAAGTCGGATGACAAAATGCAGAAGAGGGAAGTATTAAAAGTAGGCGGGGCGGAATAAGGTGAATAGAACCATTTGTCAAGATTTTAAACTTTTGAGATCTAAAAGGATTTATCATGTTTCTCCCTCTGGTGGAAAATATTTGCATTGCTGCTTTAATTTCTCATCCGCTAGCTTTTATCAATGCTGCATTTATTATAATCCCACAATAAAGACATATATGCAGCAACAAAAATCTTAAAACAAAAGCAGCTTGGTCTTGCTACAATACTAAAATATTCTGCGATATCTCTTCAATGTATTTGTATCGAGTGCTAGTGACGTCTCTTGTAGAGCAAGCGCAGGGGACTGAGAGAGCAAGTGCTAATCTCTCATCTGTTTCTCGTCCTTCATTCAACATGTTTTGATGGACACATCAGGTGTATTCTTTTCATCCTTCAATCACCTACAAGTGAATATTCAATAGAACTTTAATAGTAAATTTGTGCTGACTGTGAGGATGGAAACATTTATGACGTAGCCGAGTGCATTTAATAGACCATTCACTGCTGAGCAGGATCTCTAGCTCTGAAACCTCTGAAGGACTGGATTATGAATGATGAATCTTCAGCTTTCTTCTGAGATAGTGCCTCATGATGAGCACACACGCTTTCCCCAAAATATTTCTGCTGGACACCTATAACACGCTTATTTCCACATTTCCCTATTTAATGCCAGCATGACATTCTACAGTCTTCAAGCAGAATGCCTTATTTATTTGTTTAATAAAATCACTCAACAGATTTGACTTGTGATGCAGCCTATCATTCAATATCAATATCGTTAATTTAGGCCAGAGAAGCACTAAGCCTAAGCCTGGTTTCTCCCAAAGTTTTGACCTGATGGAGTTTAGGTTCCTGACCACTATCACCTTTGAGTTTAGAAGACACTTAATTGAGTTCTTCTATATAGATGATGAATTTTACAACTATGACACTGAAATAATGAGAGCTAAATAACATCTCATTCTGTCTTCTGTAGAGCTGCTGATAGCTGAATTATACTTGTTTAACAATTAATGTGCGGTGGCTGGCTGGGCCGGTGATACACTGATAGTGCTTTTTACAGTATAGTGTCCCTGTCACTATAATACTGGGGTGTTAGGACCCACACAGACCACAGGGTGAGCGCTAACACTAACACCTCTTCCAGCAGCAACCTAGTTATCTCAGGAGGTCTCCCATCCAGGTACTGACCAGCTCAGCCCTGCTTAGCTTCAGTGGGTGACCAGTCTTGGGCTGCAGGGTGATATGTCTGCTGACCGTGGTCAAGATGAGCTTTGTGAGTTTCTGAAGTCGAGAAACGCTTCTGTTAACATCATACAGCAGGATCAGGTGTTCATGAAACACTGGTGTCGTCCCTAAAAATGAAGTCCTAGAGAGACTTTGATCAATAGATTGTGTGTGAATGTCTTTCTAGATCCACCGAGTGCTCAATACTGATCATATTCATCATGCAGACACTGTAAATGTGACAAAAATAGCATGTCTTTTCACACGGGATCCTGTAGATGAGGAGGCTGAGGATTTGCAGGGAGTTACATTTACATCAGGAGAGGATTCTATTCTATTCTATTTTGCCATATCCACATGCATATTAATTTGAGCGCTACCGCTTTTAAATGACGTTCACTTGACAACATCTTGCTGTGAACACTGGAAGTAACCTAATAATCATAATTTCCTTCAGGATTTGCAGTGTGTGTCGGATGCAGTGATGACACACACATTCCCATCATCACACCTTCTGAAAATGAATCAGATTACTGTATGGACAAGATATATGCCATAACCACCACCATAACTGTTAAACAAACACAAATTATTCACAGTTTATTTGGTCATCTTTATTCCCTACAAAAGAACAATTATTATTTTCCCAGCTGGATTTTAATCTTGGTATTGTATATCTCCTCTTCATCTGTCAGTGCTGCTGGTGCAGGTTATCTCCATATTTAACGAGTCTCTGCCTGAATAGAAGTCAAATGTGTATTTCATTACCCTAATTAAGAAATGTATGTTGGATTAGAGAACATTTAGATCATTAATGGATATTACTGTGTTGCTGGTGTTGAACGCTGCCTGTTTGGTTTTAATAAAAGCTTGCACTTGGATCTCTGTTGTCACGCTCCCGTTCATTACAAGTTATTATTATTAATAAAAATAAAAAAGATTACAGTGCAATAGGTTTATTGCAAACATAAAATTCCTTTAATGATTTATTAAAATTTAAATAATTACAATATAATATTAATATTTTGGTTATTACTATTATTGAATATTCAATTTTTATTTTACAGTACAATAGTTTTATTGCAATTATAATATTTCTTTATGAATTTCTTATACTTTAAATAATAATAAATAAAAAAATCATATTTTGCTCATTATTATTATTATTATTATTATTAAATACCCACTTATATTTTACAGTACAATAGGATTATTGCAATAGTAACTTTTTATGGATTTGGGTAATTGTTATAATTAACAATAAATAAATAACTAAAATATTTAGGACATTATTATTTTTAAATACCCTTTTTTCTTTTTAGTACAGTAGGATTATTGCAATTATAGTATTTCCTCTTTTGATATACTTAAAATAATAAAATTCATATTAAATAATGTATATTTTGGTTATTATTATTATAAATTCAGAATTTATTTTACAGTACAATATTATTATTGCAATAGTAACTGTTTATGGATGTGTGTAAGTATTATAATTAACAATAAATAACGAACTAAAATATTTTGTTTGTTATTACTTTTAAATACTCATTTTTATTTTACAGTAGGATTATTGCAGCTGTAACATTTCCTCTTTCATATTAAAATAATAAAAAATTAAATAGATAAACATGTAGGGAAAAAGGGATAAATAAAATGCATATTTTGGTTATTATTATTGTTATTGTTGTTATTATTACTATTGTTGCTATTAAAAACTCACATTTTATAGTACAGTACAAATATTGCAATAGTAACTAGTGATAGTAAAATGATTTTCATTGTTATTTAAATAATTATTGTTATTTGTATGAAATACTGATTTTTTTCTTTTACAAAACAATATGATTATTGCAATTGTAACAAATATTACATATTAAAGATTTGTAACAAATCTTTATTAATTTGTTATACTTTAAATAATAAAATAAAATAATTATTATTTTTGTTATTATTATTATTATCATTGAGTTTTTATTTTATAGTAACTTTTTATGGTTTTGGGTAATTGTTATAATAAACAATAAATAAATAACTAAACTATGTAGGATATTATTATTTTTAAATACCCATAGTTTTCTTTTTTTTTGTAACGTATTTGTAACATTTCCTTTTTGATATACTGAAAATAATAAAATTAATATAAATAAAATTCATATTTTGATTATTATTATTATTGTTGTCTCACTTTTTGTTTTAAAGTGCAATTACTGCAAAAGTAAATATCAATAGTATTTTTTTCTTTTAATTGTTATTTAAATAATAAAATAAAATGTAATATTATTATTTTTCTACTAAATACTGACATATTTTACAGTTCAATATGATTTTTTGATGAACTTGTTTAATTGTTATAATTTATAAATACATCAAAATAAAATAAATATTTTGATAATTATTATTTTTAAATACTCGTTTTTTATTTTATAGTATAATATTATAATGGCAATCGTGATCTTTCTTTGTTGATTTGTTATCATTTAAATATTAATAAAATCTATTGTTCTTACTATTATTATTATACTCGCATTTTATACTTTTATTTAAAAAAATATTTATTATAATTTTATTTTATTGTTTAAATAATATTTAAAAACATTTTACTATTACTCAGTTTTTATTTTACAATACAATTACTGCAATATTAACTTATGATTTTTATGTTTCTGATTTAAATACAATTCTTCTTCTTTATAATAATAATAATAATAATAAAAACTTATTTTTTACAGTGGAATATGATTATTGTAATTGTATAAAATGTCTTTATTTTGTTGTACTTTAAATAATAATAAAATAAAATAATATTATTATTATTATTATTACTACTGAATACTGAGTTTTTGTTGTATAGTAATATTTACTTTTATGGTTTTGGGTAATTTTTATAATAACAATAACTAACTGAATAACTAAATAACTAATAAATAACTAAAATATTTGGGATATTAATATTTATAAATACCCATTATTATTTTAGTACAGTAGGATTATTGGAATTGTAACATTTCCTTTTCATATGCTGAAAATAATAAAATTCATATAAAATAAAATTCATATTTTGGTTATTATTATTATTATTAAATAGTTTTTATTTTACAGTACAATATGATTATTGCAATTGTGGCATATTTTTATTGTTGTTTTATTTTAATAATTATTTGTATTTGTTATAATTTATATAATAATAATAATAATAATAATAATAAAATAATAAAATAAAAAAAATGGTTGTTTACTATTATTATTATGGTTGTTGTTGTTGTTATTCATAATAAATAGTTTTTATTTTTCAGTACAGTAGGATTATTGTTATTGTAACACATTTCTTTATTTGTTTATTATTAATGAAATAATAGTTAAATCAATAAAATGACTCCAGTTTTGACACAAATACTTCAGCTAAAGTAATATCTGAGTTATATATTTACACTTGTTCAAATCAATCAGCAAAGCTTTTACATATTTTAACACATTTTTACATGTTTAAGTAATTAAAAATATGATTTTTTCTGATGAATCTATTGTCATTAAAACACTTTCAAACTCAGAAGAAAAAAGTAAATATTTAGTAAATATTATGAAATATTATAAAATAAATCTTCTGTCATGTTCTTCTCTGAAGGAGATCTGGTAATAATGTAATATGTCTTTACTGTAGTTATAATAACTATATTTGATTAAACGCTGTGATCAATGTAATATTTTGAGGAATCGATTATATTCATGATTCATAAATCATTCAGATATTCATCAGCTTTATTGTACAGTACAGACTGATTCAAAGCATCTTTACAGTGAGACACTAGAAATATAGATTACATATTACATATTCATCAATTACAATCTGATCTCAAGATGATTTGTCGTTGTGTTTTATTATAAACAATCCAGAAAAATCATATGAATATTTTCTGAATGAATGACACACATTTATTCTGATTGATGTTCATATTAATGTGATGAAGAGACTCTATAACATCTGTTATTATTGATCTGCAGCTCAAAGCATTCTGGGTAGAATCTCTTTGATTCATCAACACAGTTCCACTGATCCAGAACCAATCCCAAACCCAGGATAGAGTGGCTGAGTGAATGTGGTCTGGACTGTGTGGATGAGGCTCATTGTGTCAGAGACGCTGTAGAAGGACAGAGTTCCTGCTCTGTGATCCACAAACACTCCTATTCTACTGATATCATCATCATCATCATCATCATCATCAAACACTCCTATTCTGCTGATGATGGGCTTCACAGAGAGAGCAGTCCGTATGTTATTGTGCATGAATGAGTAACTGGAGGGAAAGCAGATCAAACTCCAGGACTGATCATTAGATCCAAACAAACACTCTTCACCTCCCTTCCTGCTGATGCTCTTATATGACACTGATATACACACACCATCACTCCACTCCAGCTCCCAGTAACAGCGTCCACACACACTCTCTCTACACAACACCTGAGGCAGATCAAATCTGTCTGGATGATCAGAATACCGCTGAACTGTGCGAGTGAATGTAATCACTGTGTTGTTCTCAGACAGACGGAGGTGTTTATTCACTGTGTTCAGATCCAGAGTGAGCTGATGGTGATCTGATGAAGATAAAACACATCACAATCAGGAATTATGAATCAATTCATAAATCAGACACACAAACACATGATCTTTAATATAATAACCTGCTCTAAACCTGTGTCACACTCTGATCTATATTCTCATATATATATGTGTGTGTTTATCAGTGTTTAATGAGAATATGATATAAGAGAGCTGAGATGTTCAGAGATCACACGGCTGAAGGTCTTCACTTCATTCCTCTATAAACTCTGTTCTACATTTCATTCAATACCAGTTTAACATTAATAATACGTCTAATGAAATGAAGCAATAGACACTTTTGAAATTCTTTAAAATATATTCAAATTAAAACTTAATTAATTAAAAAAAAAAAAAAATCATTGTTATTTTTTGTCAAATATACTGCACAACAGAACTGTATAAATTAATGAAACTAATACAGTTGTTGTATGATATTCCTTTAAATTATTATTATCATTATTATTATCATATTTTCGTGAATGTACAGCAGTCATATGTTTGGGACTTTTTTTTTTTTATTGAAGAATGATTGAACATTACAAAAATTTTAACATGTAAATCCAAATACAATGTCTGGGACTTTTACTTTGACGGATGTCGTGAGTGTGACGTAACTTCCTGTTTGGACCGGAAGTGAGCTCTGCTCCTGTTCTCTGTGATGTGGAGGTGTTTGAAGCGATTATTATATGAAAGGTGAGTTATTCTGCTGTTGAATCGCTTCTCTGAGAGTTTGTGTCTCAGTTTGTCTGGTTTGTGTGTGTTATACAGTCAGAGAGCAGCTAGCGTGTGATGCTAACAGTAGCCCTGCGCTTCCGCCATTTTGGGGTGAAAGGGACTCGGCAGAGGCGGACATTTTTTTAGTGGAATTTACATTTAAATCCCTTTAAATCCCGTGGGATGGGAAACAATAAGCTTGTCGATCACCGCGAGATGCATGCCGGTTACAAAGTGTTTATTTATTTTATTAATGCTCAAAAATCAAGAATAAAACACAGAATAATACAACCATCAACATAAAAATGATAACAATAATAACAAATAGTAGAAACAGATAAAGAACAGAAAAAAAGAAAGGGGGGTGTTTAATACATTACAAACTGAAAAAATTCAATTGAAATGTACATGTTATTAAAAAAAGGAAAAGAGTTACAGACAGATACAGTTTTTAAGGCTTTTTTTGTTCTTAGAGAACAGGATTAATGAAAGGTATTGCTCAAATTCTTTTATAAAAACAAAGCCGGTTAGAAAGTGTCCCGAGTTCGTCTTGTGCCGAAACACTCTCGCGAGAGCGACGCGGCTGTGTCTGATCGTGCGGTCGCGCGCAGAGACATCATAAATACCTAGACGCCTCACTGGCCGCCATATTGGTCCGGGCGTCTCTCCATAACTCTCACATCGGGACAGAAGAAAACACACCGGACTCAGCGGCAGCGTGACCATCTGCAGCCCGGCACACATTAATAAACACATCTCGGGGGATTATCTTTCACACTTGTTTCTGGATGCATCTCTTTAATTTCACTAATCATTTACAAAGAGTAAGTTTATCATCACTAGATTATAAGGAATCGACAGCTTATCATCAAACCAGCGCGCTGTAGCCTGTATCATCAGTTCATATAAACTACGAGCATGCAATGTCGTGGTCAGTTAAGGCATGAAGTTACCAAAAAGGCGATTAAAACTACATGCCTTAAAACTGTGCGTGCATGTAATATGTTATAACCTGTATGAGTTACATGAAGAACATGTCTCTTTTTATTTTACATGTAATGAATCTAAAATACATGAAAGTTTCACTTTTTGAAATGAACTTTTTCACCATATTCTAATGTTCTGAGACGCACCTGTATAGTGACGGGGACACTATACTGTAAACAAGCACCGTCCTTCAGATGAGATGTTAAACGAGCTCCTGACTCTCTCTGTGCTCATTAAACATCTCATGGCACTTCTCATTAAGAGTGGGGGGGGGGTAACTGGCCAAATCACCTCCACTGACCCTTATTCAGTTCAGTTCAGTTCAAGTTTATCTGTATAGCGCTTTTCACAATACAAATCGATGCAAATAAGTTTCTACAATATATCTAGGAGTAGGTTATTAGTGGCAGAAATGTACAGTAAAAATCATGCAGTTAGTTAAATTACATGTAATCAAACAGACGGTGACGATTATACAATATATTACCAAAAGCACTGTGTTAGTGTTAGTCATGACCTCCTAATAATCCCCATCTACTAAACTAAGTCTCTCTCTCTCTCTCTCTCTCTCTCTCCAGCTGTGTGTGACTGCCGTCCAATCATCACCTCTTACAGCAGCAGCCAGTCTTTATACAGTATATATACACTATGTCTGTCTGAATACTGGATTCTGATTGGCTGACAGGTATGCAGTAAAACTGTCAGTTTAATAACCGTTCCATATTAATGCACACACACACACACACACACACACACATCACTCGCGCACACACACACACACTTCACTCACACACACACTTCACTCGCACACACACACACACACACACACACACACACACACACACATCACTCGCACACACACACGTCATTCGCACACACACACACACACACACAAACAAACACACTTCACTCATACACAGACACACACGCATCACTCGCGCACAAAAACACATCACTCTCTCGCAATGGCGTAGCAAGCTTTTCGAAAGTGTGGGGGATGGATGTGGTTTGTTTGTTAACAATAAAAACGATGAATACAATGACAGAAGGGTACAAAAGGTATAACATACAAGATATAAAAAGCTTCCCATTTAAATGAGTGATACTAGAAAATTATAAAAACACTCGGAACACACAGAAAATAAGTCAAAACTCTGTTGTGAAAATACACTCATTCAAAGTAACGTTACCTGGAAAAGGGAGATGTAAATAACCATAACCATAAGTTCCCGCCTCCTCGGCACGAGCTGACCGATTAATCTAACACACCAATAGAGGCGGAACTTAAGGCAGAACAGCCAATCATCAGCAGGTCACACTCAAAGCCGGTGTCATGTTTGAGAGGGAGGGGAGGGGAGAGGAGAGGAGGAAGCCGCAGCGAGCGCAGACACAGAGCGGCCAGAGAAACGGAGAGCGACTGCTGTAAGGCGTTTGTGCAAAACTGCGGAAAAACTGCAGAAAAAGTGCAGGTGTTGAACCCTCTCACCGGGAAAAGTGTGGGTGTTAAAACACCCACATCCCCCACGGGTGCGACGCCCCTGCTCTCTCGCACACACACAAACACACACACACACATCACTCTCTCGCACACATGCACACAAACATCACATCACTCTCTCGCACACACAAACACACACGTCACTCGCACACACACACACACGTCACTTGCACACACACACAAACACACTTCACTCGTGCACACACACATCACTCACACAGACGTCACTCGCGTACAAAAACACGTCACTCGCACACACACACGTCACTCACACACACACACACACACACTACACTCGCACACACACCACTCGCACATACGTCACTCACACACACACACACACACACACACTACACTCGCACACACACCACTCGCACACACACACACACGTCACTCACTCACACACACACACACACACACACACACACACACACTACACTCGCACACACACCACTCGCACACACATACACGTCACTCACTCACACACACACACACACACCACTCGCACACAAAACACACATCACTCATGCACACACACGTCACTCGCACACAAACACACACACGTCACTCGCACACGCACACACACTCGCACAAACACACACACTTACACACGTCACTCGCGCACACACACGTCACTCACGCGCACACACTCGCACACAAATACACACACACATCACTCTCACACACACACACAGACACACATCACTCGCGCACAAAAACACGTCACTCGCACACACACACACACACACTACACTCGCACACACATCACTCGCGCACAAACACACATCACTCACGCACACACACACACAAACGTCACTCGCACACAAACACGTCACTCGCACACACACTCGCACAAACACACTTACACACGTCACTCGCACGCACACGTCACTCGCGCGCACGTCACTTGCGCGCACACACTCGCACACAAACACACACACACACACACACACACACACACACACTTACACACGTCACTCGCACGCACACACACACACACACACACTCGCTCACACACACATCACTCGCACACAAACACGTCACTCGCACACACACACACACACACACACACACACACACACGTCAATCGCACACAAACACACATTACTCTCTCTCTCTCTCACAAACACACACACATCACTTGCACACACACCCCCACTCACACACATCACTCTCTCACACACACACACACATCACTCTCTCACACAGACACACACACACACACACATCACTCGCGTACAAAAACACGTCACTCGCACACACACACACACCACACTCACACACACACACACACACACACACGTCACTCGCACACACACACACTACACTCGCACACACACACACTTCACTCGCACACTTCACTTGCGCACACACACGTCACTCGCGCACACACACGTCACTCGCACACACACACGTCACTCGCACACACACACACGTCACTCGCGCACAAACACACGTCACTCGCGCACAAACACGTCACTCGCACACACGCACACGTCACTCGCGCACAAACACACATCACTCACGCGCGCACACACACACACACGTCACTCGCACACAAACACACACACACGTCACTCGCACGTCACTCGCCCGCACACACTCGCACACAAACACACACTTACACACGTCACTCGCGCGCGCACACACACACACACACTCGCTCACACACACATCACTCGCACACAAACACGTCACTCGCACACACACACATCACTCGCACACAAACACGTCACTCGCACACACACACACACACGTCACTCGCACACAAACACACATTACTCTCTCTCTCTCACAAACACACACACATCACTCGCACACACACCCCCACTCACACACATCACACACATCACTCACTCACTCACACACACACACACATCACTCTCTCACACACACAGACACACACACATCACTTGCGCACAAACACATGTCACTCGCACACACACACACGTCACTCACACACACTACACTCGCACACACACACACACACGTCACTCACACACTTCACTCGCACACACACACGTCCCTCGAGCACACACACACACGTCACTCGCACACACACACACGTCACTCGCACACACACACACGTCACTCGCGCACAAACACACATCACTCACGCACACACACACACACGTCACACGTCAGTCGCACACAAACACACACACGTCACTCGCACACACACGTCACTCGCACACACACGTCACTCGCGCACAAACACACGTCACTCGCGCACAAACACACGTCACTCACGCACAAACACACGTCACTCGCGCACAAACACACGTCACTCGCGCACAAACACACACACGTCACTCGCACACACAAACTTCACTGGCACACGCACACGTCACTCGCGCGCACACACGTCACTCGCACACAAACACACACACACACGTCACTCGTGCGCACACACACACGTCACTCGCACACAAACGTCACTCGCACACAAACACACACACACGTCACTCGCGCGCGCACACGTCACTCGCACACAAACACACACACACACGTCACTCGCACACAAACACACACACACACGTCACTCGCACACACACGTCACTCGTGCACAAACACACATCACTCACACACAAACACACTTCACTCGCACACACACACACACACACACTTCACTCGCACACACACACGTCACTCGTGCGCACACACACGTCACTCGTGCGCACACACACGTCACTCGCGCACAAACACACATCACTCGCGCACACACACACACACACACACACACACACACACACACGTCACTCGCACACTTCACTCGCACACACACACATCACTTGCGCACAAACACACATCACTCGCACACACACACACGTCACTCGCACACAAACACACACACACACACACACACACACACACACATGTCACTCGCGCACACACACGTCACTCGCGCACACACACACGTCATTCGCACACAAACACACGTCACTCGCGCACACACACACGCGCGTCACTCGCACACAAACACACAAACTCGTCACTCGCACACACACACGTCACTCGTGCACAAACACACACACACGTCACTCGCACACATCACACACACACACACACACAAACACACTTCACTCACACACACACACACAAACACACACACACTTCACTCGCACACACGTCACTCGCGCACAAACACAATCACTCACACACACGTCACTCGCACACACACACACACTCACACTCACTCACTCACACACACACACACACTCTCTCACACACACACACACGTCACTCGCACACAAACACACACGTCACTCGCACACACACGTCACTCACACACACTCGCAAACACACACTTACACGTGTCACTCGCACACACACGTCACTCGCGCGCACACACACACACACACACACATTTACATTGACATTTACATTTACATTTAATCATTTAGCAGACGCTTTTATCGAAAGCGACGTACAAATGAGGAGAACACTAGAAGCAATCAGACCATCGAGAGATCAACAGTATACAAGTGCCATGACAAGTCTCAGTTAGTCTAGCACAGTACACGTAGCTAGGATTTTTTTATTTATTTCTTATAGAATAGGTAAGTGTTAGTATTAGTTAGTCAGGTGCTGGTGAAAAAAGATGTGTCTTTTAGATGTTTTTTGAAAATGGCTAAAGACTCAGCTGTTGGAATTGAGATCGGGAGGTCATTCCACCAGCTGGACACAGTCCAGGAAAAGGTCCGTGAGAGTGATTTGGTACCTCTTTGGGATGGCACCACAAGACGTCGTTCACTTGCAGAACGCAAGCTTCTGGAGGGCGCATAAGTTTGAACTAGCGAGTTTAGGTATATTGGTGCAGTGCCAGTTGTGGTCTTGTAGGCAAACATCAGTACCTTGAATTTGATGCGAGCGGCTATTGGTAGCCAGTGTAACCTGATGAAGAGAGGGGTAACGTGAGCTTTTTTCGGCTCATTAAAGACCACTCTGGCTGCTGCATTCTGGATCAGTTGCAGAGGCTTGATAGTACATGCGGGAAGGCCCGCCAAGAGAGCATTACAATAGTCCAGTCTGGAGAGAACAAGAGCTTGGACGAGGAGTTGTGCGGCTTGCTCTGACAGGAAGGGCCTAATCTTCCTAATGTTGTATAAGGCAAATCTGCAGGACCGGCCGTTGTAGCAATATGGTCTGTGAAGCTTAACTGATCATCGATCACAACTCCAAGGTTCCTGGCTGTCCTGGAAGGAGTTATGGTTGATGAACCCAGCTGTATAGAGAAGTTGTGGTGAAGTGATGGGTTGTCTGAGATCACGAGCAGTTCTGTCTTAGCAAGATTGAGCTGAAGGTGATGGTCCATCATCCAGCTAGAAATGTCACTCAGACAGGCTGCAATGCGATCAGTTACCGTCGGATCATCTGGTTGGAATGAGAAGTAGAGTTGAGTGTCATCAGCATAGCAGTGGTAGGAAAAGCCATGCTTCTGAATAACCGATCCTAATGACGACATGTAGATGGAGAAGAGAAGTGGTCCAAGCACTGAGCCTTGAGGAACTTTCTACTTAGCTGAAATCTAATGAGAAAACAAGACAAAACACTTACAAACTGCTGTTCTCTTCTGCTGTTCGACTGCTTCTTCTAACAAGTGTCACTGAGTCAGGTAAATAGGTACTTTCTCTGGCTTAGACCACGCCTTCCTACTTAGCAAACCGAAACTGGGAACTCCCGCGATAAGCACGAGAACAAACGCGACTTGCGAACGCGTTTACCAGGTAAAACACAGTATGCAAAATAATGTTTCCTAGCAACGACAACTGAACTGAAATCTAATGAGAAAACAAGACAAAACACTTACAAACTGCTGTTCTCTTCTGCTGTTCGACTGCTTCTTCTTACCTTCTTGTGTAAGAAAAATATGGATATTTTTCTTACACAAACGCATCGCATTGCTTTAGGAGGCCTTTATTAAGATTTGCATTTTTAAAATGTTCTGTCAGTGATGTGCTGATGTTAAACAATTGAGTTTACACTGCAAAAATAAAATAGTGAAAATACATACATACCTTAATATGTTCAATTCATGGGCAAAGCTGCACACATTTTTTTATTTGAATGAGAATACTTTTTCTCTGAAAAGTATTTCATACAGTTTTGCAGATATATTTTGTTGGATAGATATTTGGATACTTTTATTTTAGAACACACAAGGATCTTGAATGGTTGTAACAATGTAATGTTATGGCACAAATGCATTTACAGTCTGTATCTTGGGTGGGTGGTGATGAATGTATGCACAATGTTCAAGTGATTATGATTTCTACAGGTATTTTGGCGCAGGTGTTTTGTACGTACTTTACCTGATGTTAAAGTCTTGTCGGTCTTCGATGCAAAATCTGGCTTCCTGAAGAAAGAATCAGCTGAAGAATCATGATTTCTGATTTAGGAGGCTTAGGTTTCTAACCAATTTTACATTTTGACAAATTGGTGTCTAATTTGTATCAATTTGTATGAATATATCATATATATGCTTTCGTATCTAATCTGATTTATGTATGTAATCTGATTATGACCCAGTGATGGTTATGTTTAGGGGAACCTCATAAAATAGTTATGTTTTCCAGGAGTGAGATCGGGTTGGAAATACACACCATTTTCGATGCAATAAGAGTCATGGAAGATATTCTCATTGCATTGACCATAATCCTCTATAGACATCTTCAGAAAGTCACTGCTCTCTTCTCTGATCCACAAACAGAGAATGTGTGTCTGTCTTCAGTAACATGATCCAGCACTCAAGCACATGCGAGGAACAGATGTGGAGCTGACGTGCTTCAATGATCAAGAGCTCAGCTGCTGGGAATGAGCCAGAGATGGAAGGACTAGAGTGAGTCTCCATGTGTTTCAGTCAATGAGCAGAAGACCGCACAATGAATGAGCTCTGCTGAGTCCAGCAAGACTGACCAGACAACAGACATGACACACCGAATGAAGTCAAAGCATTCTGGGACTCAAAGCCAGCTTGTTGTGGCTGATGGTGTTGCCTACAGAGGCCTATGTACAGCTGTAGCACATGCAGCAGGACATTACTGGTCATCCAGCTTTAATATCATCTAGAGGTTACCTTGAAGAAATATAAAACTGAGTATCATCAGTGAAACAATAAAAGTTAACTCCATGTTTAACTCCAGTACTGAACCTCATGACTGATATGACACTTCTTCATTTAATGTTACAGTTATAATGCTCAGATAAAAACATTTCAATCGTGATGTTGAGATTCCAGTAATGCAAACAGAATTGCCAATTTAATTGCTCCATAATATATTGTGCAGATCCATTCAGTAGGACAAAGTAAATCTCCATGTTATATTTGAGGTGGTTTGTTACATGCATAATACATTTATTCTGATGAGAAATCAGGAAATATACAACCACAGCTGAATCTATTAAGCTTTAAAATATCAAGCTTCTGACAATGTCTTGAGGGAAAAACACCCACACAACAGAGGAAGAGGTTTCTGATGATACTCAGTGGATGTGGAGTAACACTCTGTGGTTAACCCTCTGGGGTCGACTAACGCGGATACGCGTTTTGTGGCAGATTTTCCTCATAAGGCCGAAATGAGCTTGAATTACTCTGTCATTTTTGATCGTACAGATAAGAGCAATACACCATTCGAATCTGTAAGGGGTCTACTTTTATTTGTATACACTCATAATAACAACTAAACTTTGTGCTTTTGAAGAATAAAGAAAACAAACAGGGTGCGCTCTCTGTCTTCTCCGTCTCCACGAACTGCTTTTAGAAACGCGTCACTAAAATGAAGTGTAACTCAGCGAAAACTCAACACAGAGACATGGGAGTTATATCTATAGAAAGCTTGAAGTGTCTTCTTTTAAATGAAGTAAGTCATATCGAAAACAAATATTCTGTGATAAAGCAATCCGTATGAAACCAACACGATGTTCAGTCTTTCCCGTCTAACTCATTATCTCTAATGCGATCCCGCCCCCTCGCGGCTGGCGGCCGTTCATATGTAAATATCCACGCGAGACACGCGCTCATGGAGACGCCAAACATAAACAAAGAGGAGATCGCTACTGTTCGTTTCTGGAAGAAGACGCGCTGAGTAAAGGCAGGACTTCCCTCAAAAGAAGAACAATATTTCATCCAGTAGTGGAGATCAATCTGATGAGTAATTAATGTTTATTTTTTGCATTAGTTAACGTGTTATTGTGACAATAGTAATATGAGTGTACACTGTAACATGATGAATGCTACGAGTCTAAGTATGTTTATAACATGTTTATTATTAATAGCCTACTCTGTTCAGAAATAGATTTTAATAACGTGCTAAACAATAATAATTAGTTTCTCAGATATAAAATGTATTTTTTAAAATAGACAGCAATATGATATAAAAGTAATATGAGTTATAATGTTAATAGCTTAATGTTACAGTAAGATTAGACAAAACTTTACTGTGATAGGCTATACCAAAGTCTCTTTAAGGGTATTCTATAATCTTTAGCTATACTCTGTTTGTGAATATAGACATAGATGTTTATAACTATAGTTTTTGTATTGTATAGGCCTACATACAAAGCATGCTTGTTTATGAATGTAACTAAGCTTCTGTTCGTGAATATCTGCTCTTGTTATTGGCATTCTGTAAGGTACTGTGAAAAATAAATGCTGACGATTGTTTATAACATTCTTTTAGGACTGTGAATACATACCCTCGCCTTCACCTGCATCTCACAAAGGGGGCGCTGGTCTCGTTCAGTTTTCATCTCCATTCACAATCATACAGAGTAAGTGTGCATTCACCATTTTACAGATGTTACTTTAATTTAATTTATTTACTGTAAGGTAAAATATGTGTGCTATGTGGTAATTGTGTTCTTTGTTTCTATAAATTAGTACTAGTATCAGTGACCATCACAATAATGTTAATAATGTAGTTTGTGTAAACAGCATGCTTACTTTTTATTTCAGATGTGAGGATAACAGTGCAAAAGAACCTGTTGCAAAGTGAGCCAATGCAAATAAGCAGCCCACTCAGGAACCTGGAACACAGCTACAAACTAAGCTACTAAGCTACATTTTCAGCATCATTACTCCAGTCTTACTCCAAGTGTAACAATATACACTATACCATTCAAAAGCTTGGAGTCAGTATATACAGAAATTAAAACTTTTATATAGCACACAAGTGATGATAAAGAAGGATCTGAAGGATCATGTGACTGGAGTAATGATGCTAAAAAGTCAGCTTTGATTGATCCTAATAAACTATATAACTGCACTCGCGAGTGAATCTCAAGTTATTTTGTGTGATAGCTAGATATATTCTTAATAAACTACAAACAAAAAATATATAAATGTATTTTGTCCTCATATTCTTTCTTGTAACTCTTCCCTCTCAGTCGCATACCTGCCTGAATGGCTCATTATGAAGCTCATTATGCAGCTCATTATGCGGGCCTTTGTCTTCTCAGGTGTGAATGTGAAGGTTGACGCCTTCTCGCATAGACCTTTTCTATTCAAAAAGTGTCTTAGAAAATTTAAATCAATATATTGTTTTCTGTGAGTAAGTAAACAAGATTATTTTCATATAATTTTGAAGCAAAAACTCTAGGCTACAAGATCCAGTTCTAAAAGTCTTGTGAACAAATGTTCTGTATGTTTTTTATGGCCTTATTTCAGTGACTTCAAAATTTTAGTTTTTCACTAACCACGCATAAATGTTTCTTTCTCAAATCAAAACCATGTACATAAATGCTGCTAACATATTATTGTAGCCCAGTTTGTGCTGTTTACAGTGTTATTAGACTTTAGCCATTTATATGTTTATAAGCAACTGAAAAAAGCACAAATGTCAGGGCATGTCAAAACTTCTCCAGGCCCCCAAAACACCCTTAGACCCCAGAGGGTTAAGAATATATCTAGCTATCACACAAAATAACTTGAGATTCACTTGCGAGTGCAGTTATATAGTTTATTAGGATCAATCAAAGCTGACTTTTTAGCATCATTACTCCAGTCACATGATCCTTCAGATCCTTCTTTATCATCACTTGTGTGCTATATAAAAGTTTTAATTTCTGTATATACTGACTCCAAGCTTTTGAATGGTATAGTGTATATTGTTACACTTGGAGTAAGACTGGAGTAATGATGCTGAAAATGTAGCTTAGTAGCTTAGTTTGTAGCTGTGTTCCAGGTTCCTGAGTGGGCTGCTTATTTGCATTGGCTCACTTTGCAACAGGTTCTTTTGCACTGTTATCCTCACATCTGAAATAAAAAGTAAGCATGCTGTTTACACAAACTACATTATTAACATTATTGTGATGGTCACTGATACTAGTACTAATTTATAGAAAAAAAGAATACAATTACAACATAGCACACATATTTTACCTTACAGTAAATAAATCAAATTAAAGTAACATCTGTAAAATGGTGAATGCACACTTACTCTGTATGATTGTGAATGGAGATGAAAACTGAACGAGACCAGCGCCCCCTTCCTTTGTGAGATGCAGGTGAAGGCGAGGGTATGAATTCACAGTCCTAAAAGAATGTTATAAACAATCGTCAGCATTTATTTTTCACAGTACCTTACAGAATGCCAATAACAAGAGCAGATATTCACGAACAGAAGCTTAGTTACATTCATAAACAAGCATGCTTTGTATGTAGGCCTATACAATACAAAAACTATAGTTATAAACATCTATGTCTATATTCACAAACAGAGTATAGCTAAAGATTATAGAATACCCTTAAAGAGACTATGGTATAGCCTATCACAGTAAAGTTTTGTCTAATCTTACTGTAACATTAAGCTATTAACATTATAACTCATATTACTTTTATATCATATTGCTGTCTATTTTAAAAAATACATTTTATATCTGAGAAACGAATTATTATTGTTTAGCCACGTTATTAAAATCTATTTCTGAACAGAGTAGGCTATTAATAATAAACATGTTATAAACATACTTAGACTCGTAGCATTCATCATGTTACAGTGTACACTCATATTACTATTGTCACAATAACACGTTAACTAATGCAAAAAATAAACATTACTTACTCATCAGATTGATCTCCACTACTGGATGACATATTGTTCTTCTTTTGAGGGAAGTCCTGCCTTTACTCAGCGCGTCTTCTTCCAGAAACGAACAGTAGCGATCTCCTCTTTGTTTATGTTTGGCGTCTCCATGAGCGCGTGTCTCACGTGGATATTTACATATGAACGGCCGCCAGCCGCGAGGGGGCGTGATCGCATTAGAGATAATGAGTTAGACGGGAAAGACTGAACATCGTGTTGGTTTCATACGGATTGCTTTATCACAGAATATTTGTTTTCGATATGACTTACTTCATTTAAAAGAAGACACTTCAAGCTTTCTATAGATATAACTCCCATGTCTCTGTGTTGAGTTTTCGCTGAGTTACACTTCATTTTAGTGACGCGTTTCTAAAAGCAGTTCGTGGAGACGGAGAAGACGAGAGCGCACCCTGTTTGTTTTCTTTATTCTTCAAAAGCACAAAGTTTAGTTGTTATTATGAGTGTATACAAATAAAAGTAGACCCCTTACAGATTCGAATGGTGTATTGCTCTTATCTGTACGATCAAAAATGACAGAGTAATTCAAGCTCATTTCGGCCTTATGAGGAAAATCTGCCACAAAACGCGTATTCGCGTTGGTCGACCCCAGAGGGTTAAAAAGCAGCTTTAGCAGCTCTAAACAATGTAATGACATGAAAAAATAGCCTAATTCACAAAACGTTTTTTTTTTTTTTTCGGGTCTCAGGAGAATATTTACACACATGCTCTAGTGTAGTTATTTACCTGTAGTTGTTAATGATGATGGGTGTCATCAGATTTGTTCATGCTTAAATTTTTTATTCTTACTGTTAATTAGAAAGACAGACAACAGAAATACATAGAATGTGTGAACTAGCACTTCAATTGCTGCAATTTCAGTGTTACTGAGTGAGACTTCTCTTGAAGAGAGATCTGCTCGACACTCTTACTTTTGTGTCAACACTCTTTTAATATAATGATATAATGATTTACAGTGCCTCTTTGATTTCTTGTTGATTATGGCAAATCTGCTTCTTTCACACAGAAATTCAGCTGGAATATTCCCATCAGTTTACAGAGCATCAAATCATCAGTAAGAAATCTGTAAAGACTGAGTTTATTAAAGAGGACAGAGAAGAGATGAGAGATCCAGAACCCTGCAGAATCAAACACACTGAAGATACTGAAGAACAAACAGGTTGGTGTTTATTCATTAATAATGCTGACGGTTCTAACGTTTCAAGTAGTTTTAGATTTTGTTTGTTGTAATTGGAAAAATCTTTAGAGATCTTCAATAATATAACTAAATCAAATAATAAGGGACACTTTCTATGAACTGGGTAGTTTTTTGCAACACAATTATTTGTTAGATAACCATGTTGTTGATCAAACATATTTAAAAGTTCTTCCTACAGGAACATGGGATTTGTGTTATGTTATGTTTAAAAAAAAATGAAATCAAGATCAAGTTTCAGGGATGTATATATATTAAATGTAATAGATGTATTTATCTAAATTTTGTATAGCAATTGTCCAGTGTTTCCCACACATAGACTTTACCTGGGCGCGCCGCCCAGGTATATTAACGGCCGCCCAAGTATATTTGGTGAAACATTTTTGTTTTTATTACTATTATTATCTCTTACACTTTTTTTTTATCCGCCCGAGATAATGAAACCATCCGCGATCGATTAAATAGTGGAAAATCTCCCCTCGCCCTATGCTTTTCACACTGCTCGTTCTGTGTGCTCAAGAACTGTCCACACTCCCACAGACGATCTCCAGTGTTTCCCATACGCTGATTTATTTGTGGCGGGCCGCAACTGCTGCCATCAGCTCCCGCATCTCACACACATGAGCGCGACTTTAGCACTATATTTAGTCACTTTCAGACCCTTTTGGCGGCTTTTTTCCCTTAACGGGTACATACTGACAAACCTAGCGACTTTTTTTTAAAAAAAACCTTAGCTGTGGTTCAGTTGGAAGATGTCTCCAGTACTGTCCCGCGAGCATGAGCTCTGACTCCCGGCGCAGTGTCGCCTCTCTCGGCGTCTCTTCTGAGCAGAGAGCGGCAGAGAAGCAGCGCTTTCAGTTGGCCGTAACGCAGCAAAATCGTCAATAAATCATTTACAAAACAGCGTTTCCAAGCACCTGTCGCTCACTGACTGTTTGTAGTTTTAAATATGAACATAATTCGTCTGTTAATATGCGCATAGTTTGTTACTCAGACGCAGGCAGTGCGCTGAATGAGACAAACCAGTAATACAGCCAAAACCACCGCATATAGTCGCTTTTTAGTGTAAGTTAGATGTATATTGATTTTATCAGACGATGTCGCGATTATAAATCAGGATTTAAGGAGTATAGTGAGAGTGATTCCTGGTTAACATGTAGTATTAATGGGTCGTGTTTACTATTTATACCTGTTTTATGTATGACAACAGAAAATATAATGTGAACAGCTTTATTGGGCATTCAGTTGTATTACAGTATGTGACAGTTCATAGAGTAGAAAATCTGAAGTGCCAAAACTCGTCTGAACGCAAACTTGACGCAATGACGTCATAAATATGCAAATTAATATGTGACGTCACCTGCCGCCTCAAGTCTCACAAAATCCTGTGGGAAACACTGAATTGTCTACTTTCCAGTGTTACATCAGGGTTCAATTTTATGTATTTTCACTTTTTTATGAGTTACTGAGAAATGTACTGTTTTTGCTTTTATTTCAGAGTTGATTGAAAAAAATGAGGACAATGAAGAATTGAGTGAAGTTGAGGGAAAAAATCAAATCGGCGAAAACCCTTTGAGTTGCTGTCAAAGCAAACAGAATGATTTAAAAAAAAGAAGAGCTGAGAAATATTTCACCTGCACTCAGTGTGGAAAGAATTTGAAATCCAAATATAATCTTGATGTTCACATGAGAGTTCACACTGGAGAGAAGGTGTTCAAGTGTTCACACTGTGAGAAGAGATTCAGTCGGTCTGGAGACCTGAAAACACATGAGAGGATCCACACTGGAGAGAAACCTTACAAGTGTTCACACTGTGACAAGAGATTCAGTCATTCAACAAATCTGAAAACACATGAGAGGATCCACACTGGAGAGAAACCTTACAAGTGTTCACACTGTGACAAGAGATTCAGTCGGTCAATACATCTGAAAACACATGAGAGGATCCACACTGGAGAGAAACCTTACAAGTGTTCACACTGTGACAAGAGATTCAGTCGGTCAATACATCTGAAAACACATGAGAGGATCCACACTGGAGAGAAACCGTATCACTGCACTGCTTGTGGGAAGTGTTTCAGCCAATCTTCTTCTCTACACACACATACAAAAAATATTCACAGTAAGTAGATCATCTACAGATCCAGCACTTTCAGGTCTGATGCCGTGTCCTTGCCAAATGTGACACAATAATGCATCAAACAATAAAATATAATCTGGATAAATCTGTCATAACAAGCGACATGACAAAGAAACATTATCTAAAGATTTCACAGTGAATAAAGTTCATCTTCATAACCAGCAGATTCAACTGTGAGATTCAGATCAACTCAACTCAAAGATGGAGTTCCTCCCCAAAGAACAATCTCAAATAAATGTATTCTTGTTTTCATTTTGCTTCATGATATAAATGATATCAGTGTGCTTCCTTATGAGTTTCATGTTGTTCATTTGTTTTATAATGATTATGTGTCACTTGCAGTTTGCTTGCTCTTTCATGAAGGAAAGCAGAAGATTTTTACAAACTGTTCTTGTTCAGGAAGCAGAAGAAGAGACTGTAACACTTTTAAGAAAGACTTAGGTTTATTTAAAATGTTGTTCTTCACTGTTGTTTCTAAAATACTAGGGACTAGCTCCCTTTCAGTCAGTCACGTTCGACGTTACGTCATAGTGACTGACGTAAATGGGATCTCGCCCGAGAGCCCAATCACCTTTGAGTGTTAACAAAACAAGCCAATGACAGTTGGCGTGCGTGCTTTGCCACACGCACCCCGTCCGGTATAAAAGGAGTGTGTGCAGACGCACATCAGCTTTTCGCTTCGGAGCCGAGCCTTCTAGCAAGACTGAATCTCTGCGAGTGTCTACGAGACAGCCTTTAGTGTTGGTGTTACGGCGCGTCAGCGGGGGTTGCTGTCCAGTGCTGCTTCTCTTTGGCGTGCTGCAGCTTCCCATTCTGCAGTCTCGCTGCGACCTCCCCTGGGCGCTTCAGCACTTTTCATAGATGCCTGATCAGGGTCGTGCTCTTTTTTTCTGCAAGATAGATTGGAGCGAAGGCTGTCTCCCTCCACCCTCAAAGTGTATGTTGCCGCTATTGCCGCACATCACGATGCAGTAGACGGCAAGTCTATGGGGAAGCACGACTTGGTCATCAGGTTCCTAAGAGGGGCCCTCATCTGGTACCCTCTTGGGATCTCCCCTCGGTCCTGACGACCTTGAAGGAGGAGCCCTTCGAGCCTCTGCAATCAGTAGAGCTTAAGTTTCTGTCATTGAAGACAGTGCTCCTCACTGCATGGGCCTCGGTCAAGAAGGGTAGGAGACCTACAAGGCATTTTCGGTCGATGATTCATGCCTAGAATTGAGACCCCGGTCTGGATATGTGCCCAAAGTTCCCACCACGCCTTTTAGGGATCAGGTGGTGAACTTGCAAGCGTTGCCCCGGGAGGAGGCAGACCCAGCCATTGCTCTGCTCTGTCCCGTCCTTGCCTTTCACGTTCACGTGGACCTTTCCCCTCATGGTGAGCCCGTGTCTTTCCCTGGCAGAGATCATCTGCCGTCTCTGCTGTGTATTGATCTCACCCCAGGCTGGCTGAGTCTACCTCCACATGGTACCTCCTTTACGCAGGATGTGGCTTCCGTAGCATTCCCGTACTTGGGAGTATGCTTTCCCAGTGTTATCCATACCCACTGTACGGAACAGCAATGGCTGTCATCTCTGCCTAAGCCCTGTCCTATCTTCCATCCCAACTGGTGTGTGGGGACTTACCGGCTTCCGCAGGGCGCTATGACGTAATGTAAATTTTCTTGTTTTTCATTTCCCGAAGGAGGGAACGGAGACGTTACATCCCATTGCCACAGTTTCTGTACCACCGCTGTACGGCCGGGGCACACAGTCTCGGCTCCTCAGCGAAAAACTAATGTGCATATACCCGCGCTGCGGGATGGGGTGCACGTGGCAAAGCATGCACGCCAACTGTCATTGGCTTGTTTTGTTAACACTCGAAGGTGATTGGGCTCTCGGGCGAGATCCCATTTACGTCAGTCACTATGATGTAACGTCTCCGTTCCCTCCTTCAGGGAACGAGGGTTACCTACGTAAATGAGACGTTATTCTTCCACTTATGATGTATTTAGGAAATGCAGATGCAAGATATACTGTCATGTAGCTTTGCAACTGCTCCTTCTATGCTTGTCTTTGTACCTGGTATTAAACTGGCTAAATTATGAAAGACTGTAGTATTGATAAGCTCTGACATTATCAGTTCTGCTTTCAGTACTGGAGAAATTAAGGAAATACACTTACAATTTATTATTGCTACACAAAAGTTATAAAGCTAATTGTATATTGTGAACCGTTTATATGTGCGATAAAATCAAGACATTTGTCAGTGTTTTCATTATTCATAATCCAGAAGTGAGATCTCTCTTGCACTTTAGGGCTGTGCGAGTAATCAAATTTTATTTTTGATTTTGAGTTTTGTTCCAAGGATAATGAAAACAAGATGTTTGAGGTAAATTTATATATTAGAGAAAATCTGATGTGTCTTGAGGACTTTATTACTGTGACGTGCGTGTGTCTGTTAAGTCCATGTGACCCTAGTAATTCATTATTATAAGTTTACACCACTGATCTATAATAGAGAATTGGATTGCTCATGATATCTGCACCATCATATTGGTATTCCCTAGTATTCCCATACATTCTAGTGAATTAATAGGAAATCAAAAGATTTTAATGAAAAAACATCACCTAACGAGTCAGCGTTTTTATATCTGAATTATCAATGTACAACGCAAACGTCCTGAATGTAAATTTGTTTATTTGTTTAATGTTGTGAATTTCCCCTGCATATTAAAAAGTTAAGTATCACATTCATAACAGTAGCGAACATCAGATGAACATGATAAACATCAGATGAACGAGATCCTCAACATATGTAATACAAATGACAAAGTGCTCACTAAATCTGAATAAAGATTTATGCTTTGTATGTGCCTTGTACAGTTATTCGCTGTTTATGTAATTATGTTGTTGTATTGTTTTTATACTTACAGTATCTTACTGCAAATGTTTCAACAATGATTTCGTTAACAGCATGCATTTTGAAGCAGTTCATGATTTAAATGTTGGTTAAATTAATAATTAATTCAACATGTATACTAGGGATGTAATGATATCAAAATCTTACGATATGATATTGCGCTATGAAGTCCACGATATGATATTTATTGTGATATTTAAAAGAAAAATTAATAATTGGGAAAAAATTAAAATGTTGTACATTTTAAAGTTAAATTACTCTAGTGCACTTTGAGAGTTCAAAATTAAGAGCTCCAACCCATGTGAGACTTTTATTTTATTTTATTATTTTTGTGTGTGATTACAGGTGCATCTCAATAAATTAGAATGTCATGGAAAAGTTCATTTATTTCAGTAATTCAACTCAAATTGTGAAACTTGTGTATTACATAAATTCAATGCACACAGACTGAAGTCTTTTGTTCTTTTAATTGTGATTCTTTAGGCTCACATTTAACAAAAACCCACCAATTCACTATCTCTACAAATTAGAATACTTCATAAGACCAATAAAAAAACATTTTTAGTGAATTGTTGGCCTTCAGTATGTTAATTTACTGTATATGTAGTCAATACTTGGTAGGGGCTCCTTTTGCTTTAATTACTGCCTCAATTCGGCGTGGCATGGAGGTGATCAGTTTGTGGCACTGCTGAGGTGGTATGGAAGCCCAGGTTTCTTTGACAGTGGCCTTCAGCTCATCTGCATTTTTTGGTCTCTCTTCGTTTCTCATCTTCCTCTTGACAATACCCCATAGATTCTCTATGGGGTTCAGGTCAGGCGAGTTTGCTGGCCAGTCAAGCACACCAACACCATGGTCATTTAACCAACTTTTGGTGCTTTTGGCAGTGTGGGCAGGTGCCAAATCCTGCTGGAAAATGAAATCAGCATCTTTAAAAAGCTGGTCAGCAGAAGGAAGCATGAAGTGCTCCAAAATTTCTTGGTAAATGGGTGCAGTGACGTTGGTTTTCAAAAAACACAATGGACCAACACCAGCAGATGACATTGCACCCCAAATCATCACAGACTGTGGAAACTTAACACTGGACTTCAAGCAACTTGGACTATGAGCTTCTCCACCCTTCCTCCAGACTCTAGGACCTTGGTTTCCAAATGAAATACAAAACTTGCTCTCATCTGAAAAGAGGACTTTGGACCACTGGGCAACAGTCCAGTTCTTCTTCTCCTTAGCTCAGGTAAGACGCCTTTTACGTTGTCTGTGGTTCAGGAGTGGCTTAACAAGAGGAATACGACAACTGTAGCCAAATTCCTTGACACGTCTGTGTGTGGTGGCTCTTGATGCCTTGACCCAGCCTCAGTCCATTCCTTGTGAAGTTCACCCAAATTCTTGAATAAATTTTGCTTGACAATCCTCATAAGGCTGCGGTTCTCTCGGTTGGTTGTGCATCTTTTTCTTCCACACTTTTTCCTTCCACTCAACTTTCTGTTAACATGCTTGGATACAGCACTCTGTGAACAGCCAGCTTCTTTGGCAATGAATGTTTGTGGCTTACCCTCCTTGTGAAGGGTGTCAATGATTGTCTTCTGCACAACTGTCAGATCAGCAGTCTTCCCCATGATTGTGTAGCCTAGTGAACCAAACTGAGAGACCATTTTGAAGGTTCAGGAAACCTTTGCAGGTGTTTTGTGTTGATTAGCTGATTGGCATGTCACCATATTCTAATTTGTTGAGATAGTAAATCGGTGGGTTTTTGTTAAATGTGAGCCTAAATCATCACAATTAAAAGAACCAACGACTTAAACTACTTCAGTCTGTGGGCATTGAATTTATTTAATACACGAGTTTCACAATTTGAGTTGAATTACTGAAATAAATGAACTTTTCCACAACATTCTAATTTATTGAGATGCACCTGTATAAGTGATATTGCACATATTTGTATTGCACAGTGGATAGAACATTTCAGAATCAGAAAGAGCTTTATTGCCAAGTATGCTTGTGCATACAAGGAATTTGTTTTAGTGTCATAAGCTTTCAGTTCACAGAGACAACACACAGACAATAAAAATAAGATGAGAATAAAAAAATATACGTTAATAGACAAAAATTTAAAAATAAATTGTATGTATATTTGAGATATAGATGATAGAATGGAATATAATAGAAAGAGATGCTGGGATGTACTAGGATGGAGGTTGATAAATAAATACAAGGTTATTGCATATTTTTATTTCATAATGGGGGAACATTTAACTGTTCATAAGGTGGATTGCCTGGGAGAAGAAACTGTTCTTGTGCCTGGCTGTCCTGGTATTTGGGGCTTTGTAGCGCCGGCCAGATGGCAAAAGTTAAAAAAGGGGATGACTTGGACGTGAGGGATCCAGAGTGATTTTCTGAGCCCTTTTTCTCATTCTAGATGTATACAGTTCTTGAAGGGCGGGCAGGGAAGCACCAATAATCCTCTCGGCAGTCCGAACCATTCTCCGTAATCTTCTGGTGTCTGATTTTGTAGCTGAGCCAAACCAGACAGTTATTGATGTACATAGAACAGACTCGATGGCTGAATAGAACTGTTTCAGGAGCTCCTGTGGCAGGTTAAACTTCCTCAGCTGGCAAAGGAAGTACAACCTTTGTTGGGCCTTTTTTTTTTTTTTTTTTTTTTTTTTTTTTTTTTTTTTTTTTTACAATGGACTCAATGTGATTGTCCCACTTCAGTTTCTGGAAGATGATGGACCCCAGGAACTTGAATGTCTCCACTGCGGCCACAGTGTTGTCCGTGATGGTGAGTGGGGGGGGAGAGCAGGGGGCTTCCTCCTGAGGTCAACGATCAACGTGAGTTGAGCTCCAGGTTGTTAAGACCGCACCAGACAGCCAGCTGCTCAACCTCCTGTCTGTAGGCAGACTCGTCACCGTCCTGAATGAGGCCGATAAGTGTGGTGTCATCTGCAAACTTCAGGAGCTTGACAGAGGGATCCTTAGAGGTGCAGTCATTGCTGTAGTTGGAGAAGAGCAGTGGGGAGAGAACTGGTGCCCTGAGGAGCACCAGTTCTGGTGATGCGGCAGTCTGACATGAATTTCCCCATTCTCACTAGCTGTTGCCTGTCTGTCAGAAAGCTGGTGATCCATTGGCAGATAGTGCTGGGAACAAAGAGCTGGGTTAGTTTGGTATGGAGGAGAGCTGGGATGATTGTATTAAAAGCCGAACCGAACTGAATTCCACAAACAGGATCCTCACATAAGTGCCTGGATTGTCTAGATTTTGCAGGATATAATACAGTCCTATATTGACTGCATCATCCACAGACCTGTTTGCTCGATAAGCAAACTGCAGGGGGTTTAGTAATGTCCTTCAGATAAGCCAACACCAGTCTTTCAAATGACCACAGATGCACCAATATTACTGACTCATAACAAAACATGATTTTTTTATAGACACATGCTTTAACCAGTGAGGATGTTTCAGACTTTCAATGTCACAGCTCCCTAACACCTGTCCACAGACAGACAACCTAACTCCACTGTCTACCTCAACCTCATGCCTGTTCAGCTCTGCCAGAAGTTTCTCAGCTTCTGTCAAATAATACCACAATTTAAATTTCACATGCAATAACATAACACACCTAAATTAGTTACATAACCATAGTCACAGTATAATAATTAATAACATTATCCTACTACTCACCTGGAAAATCTGTCAGCGAATTTTCTTTCCAGACTGAACCCGAACCAGACTGGTCAACTGTAATATAAAATAAGTTGCACTGAAAATGATGTCTTTTAAATTGGACGCAGACAGCAATTCTACCCTTAATGATCTTACCACGGTTTCCTTTCTCAGTTTTTCTTCTTTTGGCTCTCAACTTTCCTTTTCCTTTCTGGGTTGGGAGTACACGAAGTTTCAGCTTCACATCATCTTGTTTACCTAGAAGTGGTAGAGCATCTTCCTTTGGAACAGAGCACTTCATCTTTCCTGCAAATTCATCAATGACTGCAGATGCATCACGCAACAATTCATGATCAGTGCATAGGTATGATAGATCCAGGAGAATTTTTAATTTCTCTCGTAGAACTCTCTGTAAAGTGGAAATTCCAATTGCCTTCCCATCCATCTTCGAACTTTGAATGTCAAGACTGTCTTTGGCTACAGGATGTACAGTCTTGCTCTTGTCAGTCACTTCTTTCACATGCAAGTGTTTCTGACGTGGTACCACATCTGAGTCAAGAGTGACATATGGACTGTTGATGTAATCTGGGCACAAGGAGTACCATGAGCTGTCAGTGTGTTTGAAAATAGCAAAAAAAATGCTTGCAGGGTAAAAAAGATGATTTAAAAGATCTGCATTCACATGACGGAAAATGGTCTTTGTCTCCAAGGTCTACAGAGTACCATTCACACGACTGCTCACTCTGGACTTTATATGCACCCTTGCTCTGTTCTTGAACATTTTGGGATGTATAATGAACAGCTGCCTCTATGCTTTTCAGGCAATGTTGCACAAAGGTTCTTGGACGGTCCCAGAGGAACTCGGGGACATCAGCACTGTAGACCTTGTGTTCACTGCTGTACGTGTAATTGAGTTTAGCATATGAGAGGAGCTGCTCAGGTATAAATTCAGTAATTATCATTTCAACTAAAGATGATACAGTTTTAGTACCCGAAATCTTCAGGTAAAAGCTCTTCAGAGAGTTGTTCATTGCTTCAATGCCATTGTTTGTGGTTACAGAAACATTAAATCCATATGGGAGAATCCTCTGCACCACCTCTGAAAATAAGCAAGAAGAAAGTATTTTAAACTAATTCAATTTGAAAAATGCCTTTCTAACCTCCCTTTACTATCAAGAAGATTTTCTTTTTTACTTTATAAAAATTCTCAAGGACACTGCTGTAACCCCTACCTCTTTAATAATGAGCCACCTTTTCTCAACATAGTTTCGAACTGCTATGTTAGTCTTATACAAGACACTGTCCCTGAGCTTACTTATTTCTGCCTCACGTTTCTCTATCATGTGCAGATGCTACACTACGAAGGAGGCCAAGAAGTTCACTGCGATCCTGATCAGAGAGTTGATTCTTGCCTGCAACAGTTACATCAAAATAACCATTACTTTAAAATGTTAAAGGGTTAGTTCACCCCAAAATGAAACTTCTGTGATTAATTTCTCACCCTCATGTTGTTCCAAACCTGTAAGACCTTCGTTCATCTTATAAAAATAACAACTTTATTCAACAATTCTTCTCCCCCGAGTTACTGTCTTCCGCCATTTTGGAGAGTATCACAACGCATACACACGCTTTACCCCAAGCGTAAACAACGCTGATTACGTATATTACGGTCTTGGGTACTCTCCAAAATGGTGGAAGTAGTAACTTAAATTGTTATTTTTGTTTTCTTTGCGCACAAAACGTATTCTCGTAGCTTTGCAAAATTGTAGTTGAGCCACTGATGTCACATGGACTGTTTTAACAATGGCCTTACTAAGTTTCTGGACCTGGGAACATTTCACTTACAGGTTTGGATCAACATAAGGGTGAGTAATTAATGACAGAAATTTCAATTGACTGACATTTTCAATGACTTTGCACAACATCACCATTTCTCTATTAATAAGCATTTTCTAAGCAACAAAGTTACTAATCATATAGCAGCTGGAATTGTAGGAAAAGAAAAAAACAATCTGTTTTAAGGCAGGTTAAAGCATGATTATGACAAATATAATTGATAATTTCCCTTGTTTCAATAGTGTATAATATCGATTGCTCAAATTTCAATTAAAATGGCTATTTTGTATGGGGCAATTACGTGCAATATTCTTTATGTAGACATTTAAAATTAGCTGAGAATTATTTCTGAATTATTTCAGTGACTAAACATTGAACTTTGCAACATGAAAAGTACATTGTAATCTAAAATTATTCTCAAAAATAAAGTAACATAAAAAAGTTCAAAGACAATACTGTAATCAACAAACAGTTCGTTTAACTGTGGCACCAGCAATTGTAACCTTGGTTAATGATATACTGATTTGACTCCTATAATCAATCCACAAGAAAAGAGGTTTAGAGAACTTTAAAAATCATTCCTACCACATCACAACATAAATATAAAAAAAAAAGAACTATTCTTACTTTCCCTTGTCCAGCGAACCCAGGCTTGCTCTCGATGGAAAGAACACAGGTATTTGTGTGCATGTGGAAAGACCAATTGAAGTGCCTGGTATTCTTGTTCACAGTAATCAGTCATGAAATATTTTGGATTCCAGTCTTCGTTCCATTTTTTTATCAAGGACAAGGCCTCAGAGATTGCAGTGGTAGACTCATTTTCACAGATGAACTCTGCAACTGGTTTGTAGCCGACATTTGTCCTGACAACCACTAAAAAAAGTGGCAAGGCATATTTTGTTGTTCTGTATGTGGCATCTAAGAGAACCATGTCTCCGTATCGTTTCAGAAGTCTCTGCTGTTCTAGGGACTGATGTAAAAATAAAAATGTGTTCTGCATGGTAGGCTCCTTATCTTCACTTTTACTGACACAATCACCATCTTGGGATGATTTTTTAATGTCTATGATTTGGGCCTCTGAGCATTTTCTGAAATAAAAATGTGCAGTAGGATCATCTTCTTTCCATTTCTTCAGCTTTATTTCCAAATTAAGCTGATCAAGACCAGAGTACTTTCCTGCTACTAAAGCCAAATGCACATGATTTTGAATAGTATGGCCAGTTGGAAAGTAGCACTGATCATGTGACTTTGGGGTGACACAATCTGAAGGCGAGAGTTCAGTGTTCACAAACTGTCGAAGGACTTTAAGGAAAGGCACAGATGTAATTCCTAAAGATACATACTCTTGAATTTTCTTCTTTACAAAAGGGTGGATATTTCTTGTGTATCCGCTTTCGACTGAAATCTTGTGGTGCTGATGAGCTGTCTCAAGCAGTAAGCTGATATGAATTATTTCAGATGACTCTGCTTCATTTTTCTGTAGAGCTGTTTTGAGAGTGTCCATGATGATTTGTTTCCTCTCTTTTGTAGCTCCTTTTTCAACACTGAATTGATCAAATCTGGAAAAGTTCAAATATGTAAGAATATAATACATCGTACCAGCTGCTAAACAGAAAAAAATCCTAATGGTGTGTTGTATTTTATAAGGAGAATTCTCTGTAAAACCACTTTTAAATTATATTTAGAATAAAAAGTGCTATATAAATAAATCTGAATTGAATCAAAATAAGTTTTTAAGGTTAATAGGTGAAATCTGTCAGTGGGTAAAAAAAACTTCACAAATTAAATATTTTTTCTTTAGTAATATAAGTCTTTAGTCTATATAAATGACAATTATTCAACAAATTTACCTGACAACAATATCCGCCCTTATGTTACCCATGTGTTTTAAATTATTTCTATAGTAATGCAATTTGGTCATTCAAATATTTAAATTTTCCAACATTACTGTACAGTATCAATGTAGCCCACCTTCTAATGTACCTAATAAAAAGTTTGGCTGTGCAGCCAACTTTTTTGGTCGTTTGTATGTACATTCTTTTCCTTTTGCCAGAGTATATGTGCTCATCCTCTGAAGAGAGCTGAAATATATGGGGAAAAAGTTCATAGAAAAGTAGGCTTTTGTAAATTGTGCATTACTTAACCAATTTAAAAACAACAAAATAAATAATATCCTGAATCTTACCTACATAGTTTTGAAAGTCTTTCGCGGATTGCCATGCTGACAACAATGAATTACTCTGTTCGTAACAGCAAGAGGTACATTCTCAGACAAATCTTCCACCTGCCAAACCAGACGATGTGGCCCCTTTTCTTTCTTTTTTTTATCATCAGACCCACAGTTAAAAGCAAACACTTAAAGATAAGAAACTTTGGTAATAATCTTCTGTTCTGTAAAAGCAATCAAAACATACAGTATCTTATTCTTACCAAGTAACAAATGATGTCAGTGTTTCTCTCTTGTGGCATTCTAGTACAGTACTGAGGTCAGCTTTGTTGGTGATGAAGCCAGATATGTGCGTTTTTGAAATTTTCAGTACTTTGAAACAAGCTGGGAGCCATTCTGTGACAAAAAAAAAAAAAAAAAAAAAAAAAAAAAAAAAAAAAAAAATATATATATATATATACACACACATATAAACATAATATATGTTAACTTAATATATACACATATATTAAGGCCGACTGTAATTATACTGTGTAACTAGATGGGAGTAGGGAGAAGACTGCATTTTAATAGTTTTGAAATTGAATCTGAATTTAAACTGAAACTGAACTTGATTTCATAGTGTTCTAGGCTCACCTAGAGTAGTTTTGGTCTGGTCTGCCATAATGCACACATAAGACCTGAACAATAACAAGAATAATATTCATTTTATTAAGAATAACTCACCAATGTGAAAAAGGAGTTCACAGCATATCCTGTACATATCATGTATGTGCTTTTCAGGTGACTCTTCAATAATTCAATTTACAAAAGGTCTATTTATTAACAATTATAAATGAGACACCAAGCACACACACACACACACAACCTGAGACACCAAGCACACTCACACAACCTGAGACACCAAGCACACACACACACAACCTGAGACACCAAGCACACACACACACACACACACACAACCTGAGACACCAAGCACACTCACACAACCTGAGACACCAAGCACACTCACACAACCTGAGACACCAAGCACACACACACACACAACCTGAGACACCAAGCACACACACACACACACACACACACAACCTGAGACACCAAGCACACTCACACAACCTGAGACACCAAGCACACACACACACACACAACCTGAGACACCAAGCACACTCACACAACCTGAGACACCAAGCACACACACACACACACACAACCTGAGACACCAAGCACACTCACACAACCTGAGACACCAAGCACACACACACACACACAACCTGAGACACCAAGCACACTCACACAACCTGAGACAACCAAGCACACACACACACACACACACACACACACAACCTGAGACACCAAGCACACTCACACAACCTAAGACACCAAGCACACACACACACACACACACAGGGTGTCCGCGGGGTCTTAAAAAGTCTTAAAAAGTCTTAAATTTAGTTGTATCAAATTTAAGGCCTTAAAAAGTCTTAAATTGTACAAGAAAGTCTTAATTATGATTTCAAGAGGTCTTAAATTTGGAGACGGAAAGACCAGAATTGCGATATGGCTGAATGTGACGATTAAACTTCAAAAGGCTATGATTTCATTAAATAAACATGAGCGCTGCAGTTTAAAGTCCGGTGCTGCGCTGCTTCAGTTCTGTCTTTGCCGGGAAAACTGTTATATTTCAGCCAAGCGCGACACCTGCTGGCAGAGATCAGTTAACAGGTTAAACTAGTGCGCGTACGAGTTTCACTGCACGATTCAGTCTATTAAAATACATTTAGAATGATCACATAATTTAAGATATGGGGGCAGAAAATGTATAGCCTATATTTACGGTATATAATTTCATATACAGTTAATAATAACTCGAAGAGTGCCATCTTTTCTCCAAAAGTCAGCATGATTACAAGTGTGATTTTGATTTTATGCAACAGTTCAATAAACAATAAGTTAATATTAAGAGACTTACGTTTTAGACACCATATTTCCTGCTTTTGCTCCATTTCTCCAACAAAAATAATTCCAAACACAGTCACAGCACTGTTTTGCGTCTCTGAGCAACATGACAGTGATTCGTTCCTGAATGAATCAACCGTTTAAATGATTCGGTTCAGTCGCAATGACTCACTTATTAACACTGACTTACTGCCACCTATTGGCCGTTTTAATTTCACATTTAAAGTATCTTAATTTTTTAAAAATAATTTCAAACATCAGTTTTCACCGTTTTATGTTTCAAATATCAAAACATTATTTATGCATTTGTAACTGCAGGTTAGCATTCTGTGTCCTTCCGAGCTGCATTAAACAGTGTGTAAATACATCTAAATGCCACTTCAGATGCATTGCAAAGATACATTTTGTTGATACTGATTTCATCTGCTTGGTAACAGCCCAAATGCAAGAATTTGACTCAAAAGATGATGCACACTTTTAGTAAAAAATGGCTTAAAGGTAAACATGGCCATAAAACTTGTTGAAAAATTTTTTTTCTATCACTGCTGTGAACTGACCACACAGAATATGAAGAATATCAAAAAAATTCGGGAGTCAGCTGTCAACGGTAATCTTTTAGATATCAGCACAATAACTCAATAACACTCAGCAAAATATCGTCTAACTATCGTTATCGATAAAATCCCAGAAAATATCAAGATATATTGTTTTGTCAATTTCACACACCCCTAATTCATGTTATTTAATTTATATAATAATTTATTGATAATAACTGCTAAAATCAATATAATTAATACTTTTGACTTATCCATTTTCTTAAAAGTGGTTTAAAGGCTGAAATGTAAAGTTTATGTTTTATAAAACTTATAGTTTTTGTGAAAACTTGTATATGAATTGTAAATTATGCTTTTGACAGTCATTTTACAGTTTAATATGGTACTATAGACATTGCCCCGACCCACTCATATGGTATTAATTTTATTTGTGGAGGTCTTAAAAAAGGTCTTAAAAAGTCTTAAATTTGAGCTTAAAAATCCTGCAGAAACCCTG
>CM049854.1:517500-537309 GCA_027422415.1 Schizothorax lantsangensis
AACCTGAGACACCAAGCACACACACACACACACAACCTGAGACACCAAGCACACACACAACCTGAGACACCAAGCACACACACACAACCTGAGACACCAAGCACACACACACAACCTGAGACACCAAGCACACACACACAACCTGAGACACCAAGCGCACACACACATACAACCTGAGACACCAAGCGCACACACACACACACACACACACACACACAACAACCTGATACACCAAGTACACACACACACAACCTGGACACCAAGCGCACACACACACACAACCTGAGACACCAAGCGCACACACACAACCTGAGACACCAAGCGCACACACACACAACCTGAGACACCAAGTACACACACACACACACAACCTGAGACACCAAGCACACATACACACACACACACACACACACACACACACACACACACACACACACACACACACACAACCTGAGACACCAAACACACACACACACACACACACAACCTGAGACACCAAGTACACACACACACACAACCTGAGACACCAAGTACACACACACACACACACAACCTGAGACACCAAGCGCGCACACACACACACACACACACACACAACCTGAGACACCAAGTACACACACACACACACACACACACACACACACACACACATACAGGCATATGTGGTTTATGAGGCCACTGTGTTTTTTCTGTGGTTTATGGGGACCCACCTTTCCCACCATCCAGTCAAGGTAAAAGTTATGTCAAAAATTTTCATTTGGTCTACAGAAGACAAATCTCACTTCAAAAACTTAATTTCGCTTTCACAACATACATATATTAAATATGTAACTTTTTACAGGATTATGGGGACATAACCACATTGTGGTTTACGAGGACAATAGGGTTTATGAGGTCTCTATACACACAACACACAGAACGGACTACTTGCTGGTTTACGAGGACAATAGGGTTTATGAGGTCTCTATACACACAACACACAGAACGGACTACTTGCTGGTTTACGAGGACAATAGGGTTTATGAGGTCTCTATACACACAACACACAGAACGGACTACTTGCTGGTTTACGAGGACAATAGGGTTTATGAGGTCTCTATACACACAACACACAGAACGGACTACTTGCTGGTTTACGAGGACAATAGGGTTTATGAGGTCTCTATACACACAACACACAGAACGGACTACTTGCTGGTTTACGAGGACAATACGGTTTATGAGGTCTCCATACACACAACACACAGAACGGACTACTTGCTGGTTTACGAGGACAATAGGGTTTATGAGGTCTCTATACACACAACACACAGAACGGACTACTTGCTGGTTTACGAGGACAATAGGGTTTATGAGGTCTCTATACACACAACACACAGAACGGACTACTTGCTGGTTTACGAGGACAATAGGGTTTATGAGGTCTCCATACACACACACACACAGAACGGACTACTTGCAGGTTTACGAGGACAATAGGGTTTATGAGGTCTCCATACACACACAACACACAGAACGGACTACTTGCTGGTTTACGAGTACAATAGGGTTTATGATGTATCCATACACACACAATACACAGAACGGACTACTTGCTGGTTTACGAGGACAATAGGGTTTATGAGGTCTCCATACACACACAACACACAGAACGGACTACTTGCTGGTTTACGAGGACAATAGGGTTTATGAGGTCTCCATACATACACACACACACACACACACAGAACGGACTACTTGCTGTTTTACGAGGACAATAGGGTTTATGAGGTCTCTATACACACAACACACAGAACGGATTACTTGCTGGTTTACGAGGACAATAGGGTTTATGAGGTCTCTATACACACAACACACAGAACGGACTACTTGCTGGTTTACGAGGACAATAGGGTTTATGAGGTCTCTATACACACAACACACAGAACGGACTACTTGCTGGTTTACGAGGACAATAGGGTTTATGAGGTCTCTATACACACAACACACAGAACGGACTACTTGCTGGTTTACGAGGACAATAGGGTTTATGAGGTCTCTATACACACAACACACAGAACGGACTACTTGCTGGTTTACGAGGACAATAGGGTTTATGAGGTCTCTATGCACACACAACACACAGAACGGACTACTTGCTGGTTTACGAGGACAATAGGGTTTATGAGGTCTCCATACACACACAACACACAGAACGGACTACTTGCTGGTTTACGAGGACAATAGGGTTTATGATGTCTCCATACACACACAACACACAGAACGGACTACTTGCTGGTTTACGAGGACAATAGGGTTTATGAGGTCTCCATACACACAACACACAGAACGGACTACTTGCTGGTTTACGAGGACAATAGGGTTTATGAGGTCTCCATACACACACAACACACAGAACGGACTACTTGCTGGTTTACGAGGACAATAGGGTTTATGAGGTCTCCATACACACACACACACAGAACGGACTACTTGCTGGTTTACGAGGACAATAGGGTTTATGAGGTCTCCATACACACACACACACAGAACGGACTACTTGCTGGTTTACGAGGACAATAGGGTTTATGAGGTCTCCATACACACACAACACACAGAACGGACTACTTGCTGGTTTACGAGGACAATAGGGTTTATGAGGTCTCCATACACACACAACACATAGAACGGACTACTTGCTGGTTTACGAGGACAATAGGGTTTATGAGGTCTCCATACACACACAACACACAGAACGGACTACTTGTTGGTTTACGAGGACAATAGGGTTTATGAGGTCTCCATACACACACAACACACAGAACGGACTACTTGCTGGTTTACGAGGACAATAGGGTTTATGAGGTCTCCATACACACACAACACACAGAACGGACTACTTGCTGGTTTACAAGGACAATAGGGTTTATGAGGTCTCTATACACACAACACACAGAACGGACTACTTGCTGGTTTACGAGGACAATAGGGTTTATGAGGTCTCTATACACACAACACACAGAACGGACTACTTGCTGGTTTACGAGGACAATACGGTTTATGAGGTCTCCATACACACAACACACAGAACGGACTACTTGCTGGTTTACGAGGACAATAGGGTTTATGAGGTCTCTATACACACAACACACAGAACGGACTACTTGCTGGTTTACGAGGACAATAGGGTTTATGAGGTCTCTATACACACAACACACAGAACGGACTACTTGCTGGTTTACGAGGACAATAGGGTTTATGAGGTCTCCATACACACACAACACACAGAACGGACTACTTGCTGGTTTACGAGGACAATAGGGTTTATGAGGTCTCCATACACACACAACACACAGAACGGACTACTTGCTGGTTTACGAGTACAATAGGGTTTATGCTGTATCCATACACACACAATACACAGAACGGACTACTTGCTGGTTTACGAGGACAATAGGGTTTATGAGGTCTCCATACACACACAACACACAGAACGGACTACTTGCTGGTTTACGAGGACAATAGGGTTTATGAGGTCTCCATACATACACACACACACACACACACACAGAACGGACTACTTGCTGTTTTACGAGGACAATAGGGTTTATGAGGTCTCTATACACACAACACACAGAACGGATTACTTGCTGGTTTACGAGGACAATAGGGTTTATGAGGTCTCTATACACACAACACACAGAACGGACTACTTGCTGGTTTACGAGGACAATAGGGTTTATGAGGTCTCTATACACACAACACACAGAACGGACTACTTGCTGGTTTACGAGGACAATAGGGTTTATGAGGTCTCTATACACACAACACACAGAACGGACTACTTGCTGGTTTACGAGGACAATAGGGTTTATGAGGTCTCTATACACACAACACACAGAACGGACTACTTGCTGGTTTACGAGGACAATAGGGTTTATGAGGTCTCTATGCACACAACACACAGAACGGACTACTTGCTGGTTTACGAGGACAATAGGGTTTATGAGGTCTCCATACACACACAACACACAGAACGGACTACTTGCTGGTTTACGAGGACAATAGGGTTTATGATGTCTCCATACACACACAACACACAGAACGGACTACTTGCTGGTTTACGAGGACAATAGGGTTTATGAGGTCTCCATACACACAACACACAGAACGGACTACTTGCTGGTTTACGAGGACAATAGGGTTTATGAGGTCTCCATACACACACAACACACAGAACGGACTACTTGCTGGTTTACGAGGACAATAGGGTTTATGAGGTCTCCATACACACACACACACAGAACGGACTACTTGCTGGTTTACGAGGACAATAGGGTTTATGAGGTCTCCATACACACACACACACAGAACGGACTACTTGCTGGTTTACGAGGACAATAGGGTTTATGAGGTCTCCATACACACACAACACACAGAACGGACTACTTGCTGGTTTACGAGGACAATAGGGTTTATGAGGTCTCCATACACACACAACACACAGAACGGACTACTTGCTGGTTTACGAGTACAATAGGGTTTATGATGTATCCATACACACACAATACACAGAACGGACTACTTGCTGGTTTACGAGGACAATAGGGTTTATGAGGTCTCCATACACACACACACACACACACAGAACGGACTACTTGCTGTTTTACGAGGACAATAGGGTTTATGAGGTCTCTATACACACAACACACAGAACGGATTACTTGCTGGTTTACGAGGACAATAGGGTTTATGAGGTCTCTATACACACAACACACAGAACGGACTACTTGCTGGTTTACGAGGACAATAGGGTTTATGAGGTCTCTATACACACACACACAGAACGGACTACTTGCTGGTTTACGAGGACAATAGGGTTTATGAGGTCTCTATACACACAACACACAGAACGGACTACTTGCTGGTTTACGAGGACAATAGGGTTTATGAGGTCTCTATGCACACACACACACAGAACGGACTACTTGCTGGTTTACGAGGACAATAGGGTTTATGAGGTCTCCATACACACACAACACACAGAACGGACTACTTGCTGGTTTACGAGGACAATAGGGTTTATGAGCTCCATACACACACAACACACAGAACGGACTACTTGCTGGTTTACGAGGACAATAGGGTTTATGATGTCTCCATACACACACAACACACAGAACGGACTACTTGCTGGTTTACGAGGACAATAGGGTTTATGAGGTCTCCATACACACAACACACACAACGGACTACATGCGGGTTTACGAGGACAAGAGGGTTTATGAGGTCTCCATACACACACAACACACAGAACGGACTACTTGCTGGTTTACGAGGACAATAGGGTTTATGAGGTCTCCATACACACACACACACAGAACGGACTACTTGCTGGTTTACGAGGAAAATAGGGTTTATGAGGTCTCCATACACACACACACACAGAACGGACTACTTGCTGGTTTACGAGGACAATAGGGTTTATGAGGTCTCTATGCACACAACACACAGAACGGCCTACTTGCTGGTTTACGAGGACAATAGGGTTTATGAGGTCTCCATACACACACAACACACAGAACGGACTACTTGCTGGTTTACGAGGACAATAGGGTTTATGAGGTCTCCATACACACACAACACACAGAACGGACTACTTGCTGGTTTACGAGGACAATAGGGTTTATGAGGTCTCCATACACACACAACACACAGAACGGACTACTTGCTGGTTTACGAGGACAATAGGGTTTATGAGGTCTCCATACACACACAACACACAGAACGGACTACTTGTTGGTTTACGAGGACAATAGGGTTTATGAGGTCTCCATACACACACAACACACAGAACGGACTACTTGCTGGTTTACGAGGACAATAGGGTTTATGAGGTCTCCATACACACACAACACACAGAACGGACTACTTGCTGGTTTACGAGGACAATAGGGTTTATGAGGTCTCCATACACACACAACACACAGAACGGACTACTTGCTGGTTTACGAGGACAATAGGGTTTATGAGGTCTCCATACACACACAACACACAGAACGGACTACTTGTTGGTTTACGAGGACAATAGGGTTTATGAGGTCTCCATACACACACAACACACAGAACGGACTACTTGTTGGTTTACGAGGACAATAGGGTTTATGAGGTCTCCATACACACACAACACACAGAACGGACTACTTGCTGGTTTACGAGGACAATAGGGTTTATGAGGTCTCCATACACACACAACACACAGAACGGACTACTTGCTGGTTTACGAGGACAATAGGGTTTATGAGGTCTCTATACACACACAACACACAGAACGGACTACTTGCTGGTTTACGAGGACAATAGGGTTTATGAGGTCTCTATACACACACAACACACAGAACGGACTACTTGCTGGTTTACGAGGACAATAGGGTTTAAGATGTTAGCACAACCTGTTTTCAGTTTAGACAGCTTTAACATTTATTTTAGTCTAGAACTAGTCTTAAGCACTGTATGGAAAACCATGCCAAAGTGTTCAAATAAGACAACACCAGCACCTTCTTCAGTTCCAGCTGTATAGACTAGGGTACCAGAGAGATGGCTGCTTCAAGGTGTATGTACATTTGCACTCTGAAGTCAAAGATTTCTATTTACAACCATTCTTTTGTATTGTTTGGGATTCAGACACACTGTAAGTTTAACTTTTGATTAAAAGTAAGGCTTATCTCTTTAACAAAGCATTTCCCTGATGTTTTTGATTCAGCTCACCTGTCATAACGCTGCTGTCCTTCTGAAACCTTGTATCTCCATATTTCATGTGCTTTATTTTTAGCCATAAATCATTACTATTAGTCATTCTTCATGCTTATCAACTGGGTTTTGAAAATATCTAACCAATAAAAAGTATTAAAAAGTGCTTGTTAACTTTGACAACACAGTATTTAATCATTTAAAAAGTGTTAGTGTTTTTTTTTCCATTTCCTAAAAACCTGCTAATTTGGACATACAAGGTTTTGGATAAGGACAGCAACAATATATAACCCTATATAACATGCGAACAGCTTCTGCAGTAAAAGTACCCTGTTTGATTCCAGGTCTCATCTTGGGGTTCCTGAGGATACCAGAGAATGACAGACAGAGATCCAATTCAGACAAACTTAGCCCTATATTAGTTAACAATTTTGCAGCTAGGTTAATAGTTAAAAACATTACACATTCTCTATAAAATTTGCAACAGACATTGTTATAGAGTAGCTAGAGGAAAACTGGACCCGCAGTTGAGTCTGGGTTCTCCAAGTTGTTTCTCCACTAAGGTTCTTTGAAAGGGAGCAGCAAAAGTAGGGTTAGCTATATGAATTGTGACATTAACAGAAAATAGTTTAAAGGTTACATATTGTGTAATAGACCATTTTTGCACTGGTATGTTTCAGATCCGTGAGAAACATTTTGCACTAACCAGTGATAGGTTAATTTACTTAACAACATGAACTCAAAAGGAGCCAGGATCTCCATTCATGGAGGAACCCTGTGATCACAAAAAGTACCATTTTCAAAATATGAAGTGTATAAAATATTTATTTCAAACATATTAAAGCATGAACATATTTGTCAATCTATAAAATATTTTCATAAAAAAATTATGGATTAAATTTCATTTTTGGGTAAAAAGTGAAAAACTATTGCAACTATTGCAATTATATTACACAAACTGCTATATGTTATAAAAATGTTATAATGATAACACTGTCAATTCATGAAAATAAAAAACTTCAAAAACAACTTTAAGAATTACAATCAGTGAACACATATAAGATTTGGAAGAGTAAATGGTAACACTTTATAATAAAGTTCAGTTATAAGTCATTTATAAGTGATGAGTTAATGATGAAGTAATCATTTACAAATCATGACTATGCGTTCATAGATGATTAATAAGTGATATGTTAATATTTTATCTATGTTTTGTAGATTAAGTTAAAAATCATTTACAAGTGATTAGATGATAAACTAATCATTTACAAAACATGACTATACGTTCACAAATGATTAAGTAATATGACAGATTTGTAAATGGTTAGCATAAGTTATCTTTAAAAAATAGCATCATGAAATAATCAACCAGATCCTTAATGGTTAATAGTTACTATATTATTAATCACTTATAAATCATTGAAATGTCAACATTGTACTATTATCTCAATAAATATTATAAATCATTTACAAAGCTTTCTGCATCCCCTAATCTAAAGTGTAAACTACTCATCAGTTGTAAATGATTAGTTCATCATCATCTAATCACTTGCAAATGACTTGTAAATGAATTAACAAAACATACACAAATTATTAACATATCACTTATTAATTGCTTATGAATGTTTTGTAAATGATTATTTCATCATTAACTAATCACTTAAAAATGACTTACAACTGAACGTTATTATAAAGTGTTACCGAGTAAATAAGAGTGGAATCATTTAAGTTACGGTCATTTTGCGCTTCAGGGTTAGCCCTCTGTTACGGACAAAATCTCTGATGTTTTGCGATGTCCTGTTTTGTAGAACTGGCTCGCACTTCTTGCACAGCTCACACTCTCTTAAAGATGCCAGATGACCTTTGGCAATGTGAGGTTTAAAGTGCTTCATTACCGCACTGGCCTCTGCATTCGACCACGGTCGCCTTGCAGCTCTGTTTGGCTTCTGTTTACCAGCGACTAAAAACAAACAAGACAATACAAATGTTTGTTAAAATCACTAACTACAGTTTTATGTATTGTGCCTTGCAGGACACCTTGGGATAGAGAGTATCCCAAATTGAATAACAAAGTGTCATGTTTCTTATCAAAAAGCCAATGTGCAGCTTTCTTTCATTTTCTCTGCTTTGTTTTTTAATTGTTTAATGAAACTTCATTAAATCTGATTCATAGTAGTGACAACTAGAAACTGAGATTCAATTTTTAAAAATATATTTTACACTAAATACAAATTAAATTCCAACTTAACCATACCAATGTGTCCAGGAATACATCCGTCAGCTGTACTGCATGTAGGTTGTTCCCTATGTCCAAGTTATTGCCTGAAAAATATAAAAAACAGAACAGATGCAATTTATTGATATATAGTATTTGACGTAGGCCTGTTTCACAGTGTATGGAGAAATAGGAAGCTGGTGTAACTTTTTTGTTTTGTTTTAGAGAACTGCATCTCGAACCCACTGATATAATCTATCATTTACAGCAATAAACACAAATTACCTATTTTCGTCATTTTTGTGGCTATCACAATTTTTACGCTCTTTATCTCAAAATTAGATTATGTGACTTTAGCCGGGTTTTCACAGACGGGGTCACATATAGCAGCGAAAGATCATCATCACCATGAATCTGAGCATGTTAGATGTATACAGCTCCGTTATATTGAGGCACTGCTTATTTTAAACTGTGGAAATTGTCAAAGGATTTTAATAGTTGATTGTGCTTCGTGGTCCCAATGAAACGGATGTGAAGTCTGGATCTGGGCTGCGGTCTGTCAATTGAATACCCAGGGTTTAAACTATCATATGTAACATACTGAAATTAAGTGTATGTCCACATACTTACTGAGTGAAAGTACAGGAGGACACTGAGGCTGCGTTTACACTGGCAGAAAAAAATCTGATCTTTTGCCCACATCTGACACAGATCGGAATTTGATGCATGCGTGTAAACACAAAAATCCACACAAGATCCGATCTGAGCCTTTTCCAAATGTGGTTTTAAATCAGATACATATCCGATATCTGGACATCCGACCTACGTCTAAACACACATATCCGATTCTCTACAGAACTCCCAATGCGAGGGCGACACATTTGCTCATAAGATTTTTAATGGCGTTTTAATGCCAGCGTGCTGAATGCGCTCGCATTTTATTGAAATGGAAACTTTAAGAAATTGCACATTCAGGAGCTGGTTTTCAACCCCTGCCCCGTGAATTTTGAAAATACAACAGCTAAAAGCTACATTATATTTCTCAGCAATGTGGTGATAACTTAGCAGTTTTTGTAATTAAACCGACGCTTGTTCGCAATGCTTCACAATCCCTCGCTCCCTTGCACATGGGTGCATGAGTTCTCTCTCTCTCGTTAATTCATTCAAATTCATTTCAATAAATATCATCTTTATTTCACTAAAGAATTCTACCTCAGCTGTAGATAAAATAGTCTAACAAATTAAAATTACCATTATTTTCCGGTCTTTATCCATTCAGTCAGATTTTGTGCTGCAAAACATCCATGACAGCTGTTGTCCATGCTGGCAAATAATAATGGCCATTCGACGTGAATTATATAAATAATTTTAATAACACGGCCATTTAAAACCTGATGGTCTACCATGTGCAAGGGATCACTGTAGACAATCCCTTTGGGTGGGAATTAATGTAAACACAGACATCGGATATCAGTCGTGTCTAAAGTGAATGTAAACAGACGGGCCAAAAAAAATCGGATATGGTCAAAAGATCGGATCTGTGCATTATACTTGCAGTGTAAACCCAGCCTGACTTTTTAAGCACAGTTATAAAATAAAAAACTAAACTAGCCATGGGTGTGTGCACTGGTTGTTGGTGTGGGAGAAGAGAGGTGCTTCCATCCCCCACTTAAAAAAAAAAAAATCCCCTATTCCCGACCTTGTTAGTACACAAATATTAAGGAAATCTTCACTCTAGTATGCTGAAGCGTTTTTGTTGGCATTTAAAATACATACCATTAATTTCATCTGCAGTATCTGTCCAGGGTTGTCTCTTCCTCACTCTCATCCTCGTCGTCATCATCATTATCATCATCATCTGTGAAATCTGGACAATCAATGGGAAAGTAACAATTCAATCTTCAATCTTCCAAAGGGAAACAGGTTACAGGTAAGTATATTCCAAAGGGAAACGGGCAACAGGTAAGTACATGCACAGCAGGGGCGTTTAAAATAGAAATCTCGAAAATAATCGATTACAAAACTAAAACCGCGCAAATGACTGAATATGACATTAAAAGTCAAAAAGTCACTCATTTTTATAAAGTAACACTGTCCAACAGTGATACCCGCAGGTAAAGTCACAGCGGAAGCTTGCCTCCCTTCGGTCCATAGCCCAAAGCGTGCGATGACTTTTCTGGAGGCTCATTGAGATGAATGGGGAAAGTCACGTGAGAGGAGGCAATGCCTCCATCGCGCTATAATTGGATATGATCGGTTATGATTGGTTCGTGCGATAAATCCTGCCTCTTGTTTTCGTGCGAGCTCTCGGCATGAATGAAGGAAATAATGGCGTTATTGACTAATTATAAAGTAAGTAAACAACTCTACTACCGCTTAGATATCATTGTGGCATGTCAAAATGAAACATGAAATGGCTTGAAAACATGATGACTGTGCCAGTTTTTAGTGAGCATTCAGCTTGATGAAATGAAAGATGTATCTTCGTGGCTGTGAGTCGTGACAATGTTTGTGACAGGGCGTTTATGACGATGACCCGAAAATAAGTTGACTATTAAAAAAACAGCTGAGCATCAGTTCACAAATAAAAAATGGAGCGTCTATTTACAAGTGCATATAACACGCCTTGTTGGCCACGGCTATTTACGCTAACTCCGCCCACCATCATGTGATTATAAAACATTACTATAGACAGTCGTCAAGTAACAGCACCAGTGGCGCAGATGGTAAAGTACGTGTTAAAGTCTTTTTTGACACGATCGACCGGGGTTCGAATCCGTCTTTTGCCGAACCTTTCTTTTCTACCATTTCAAATAAGATATCACGTCGGAAAGGCATGTATTTTCAGTAATAATGAAGGAAATAATCTAAAAGTTGAACTTAAAGTATCGGGTTTGGTTAGGGTAGGTGTAGGCAGGGATTTATTGTCCCAATAAGGTGACATCCATTTAGCAATTTGAATTAAAATTATCGATTTTATACATATACATATGTTATTACTGCATACTGTTTTATATAATGTACTACAATATGGAGGTGCAGATAATTGCCACTGTTTGCAAAAAGTTGTATAAATAGCAGAAAATCCAGCTGTAAACAGAATCTATAGCTATTTGCACTTAGTGTAAACATTAAAGTGTAACAGGGACATGAATTATATACAGTGGTGTGAAAAAGTGTTGGCCCCCTTCCTGATTTTTTTTTTTTTTTGCATGTTTGTCACACTTTAATGTTTCAGATCAGACAAATTTAAATATTAATCAAAGACAACACAAGTAAACACAACATGCAGTTTTTAAATGAAGGGTTTTTTTTATGAAGGGAAAACAAAATCCAAACCCACATGGCCCTGTGTGAAAAAGTGCTTATGTGCATGACTCCACCATAAGTAAGAGACTGGGCAAAAATGGCCTGCATGGCAGAGTTCCAAGACGAAAACCGCTGCTGAGCAAAAAGAACATAAAGGCTCATCTCAGTATTGCCAGAAAACATCTTGATGATCCCCAAGACTTTTGGGAAAATACTCTGTGGACTGACGAGACAAAAGTTGGACTTTTTGGAAGGTGTGTGTCCCATTACATCTGGCATAAAAGTAACACAGCATTTCAGAAAAAGAACATCATACCAACAGTAAAATATGGTGGTGGTAGTGTGATGGTCTGGGGCTGTTTTGCTGCTTCAGGACCTGGAAGACTTGCTGTGATAAATGGAACCATGAATTCTGCGGTCTGCCAAAAAATCCTGAAGGACAATGTCCGGCCATCTGTTTGTGACCTCAAGGGGGCAAGCACTTTTTCCACACAGGGCCATGTGGGTTTGGATTTTGTTTTCCCTTCATAAAAAAAACCCTTCATTTAAAAACTGCATGTTGTGTTTACTTGTGTTGTCTTTGATTAATATTTAAATTTGTCTGATGATCTGAAACATTAAAGTGTGACAAACATGCAAAAAAAATAATTAAAAAAAATCAGGAACACTTTTTCACACCACTATATACAGTGTATATATATGTTTAGCGTATATAAACTTATAACTGCCTCATTTTAAAACACCACCACACACCACTGATGCACAGGTAAGTATATTCCAAAGGGAAATGGGTAACTGGTAAGTTTAATATAAAGGGAAACTGGCAACAGGTAAGTACATGCACAGGTAAGTACAGTATCTCACAGAAGTGAGTACACCCCTCACATTTTTGTAAATATTTTATTATATCTTTTCATGTGACAACACTGAAGAAATGACACTTTGCTACAATGTAAAGTAGTGAGTGTGCAGCTTGTATAACAGTGTAAATTTGCTGTTCCCTCAAAATAACTCAACACACAGCCATTAATGTCTAAACCGCTAAGCCACAAAAGTGAGTACACCCCTAAGTGAAAATGTCCAAATCGGGCCCAATTAGCTATTTTCTCTCCCCGGTGTCATGTGACTCGTTAGTGTTACAAGGTCTCGGGTGTGTTAAATTTGGTGTTATCACTCTCACTTTCTCATACTGGACACTGGAAGTTCAACATGGCACCTCATGACAAAGAACTCTCTGAGGATCTGAAAAAAAGATTGTTGCTCTACATAAAGATGGCGTAGGCTATAAGAAGATTACCAAGACCCTGAAACTAAGCTGCAGCACGATGGCCAAGACCATACAGCGGTTTAACAGGACAGGTTCCACTCAGAACAGGCCTCGCCATGATCGACCAAAGAAGTTGAGTGCACGTGCTCAGCGTCATATCCAGAGGTTGTGTTAGGGAAATAGACGTATGAGTGCTGCCAGCACTGCTGCAGAGGTTGAAGGGGTGGGGGGTTAGCCTGTCAGTGCTCAGACCATACGCCGCACACTGCATCAAATTGGTCTGCATGGCTGTCGTCCCAGAAGGAAGCCTCTTCTAAAGATGATGCACAAGAAAGCCCGCAAACAATTTGCTGAAGACAAGCAGACTAAGGACATGGATTACTGGAACCGTGTCCTATGGTCTGATGAGACCAAGATAAACTTATTTGGTTCAGATGGTGTCAAGCGTGTGTGGCGGCAACCAGGTGAGGAGTACCACAAGTGTGTCTTGCCTACAGTCAAGCATGGTGGTGGGAGTGTCATGGTCTGGGGCTGCACAAGTGCTGCCGGCACTGGGGAGCTACAGTTCATTGAGGGAACCATGAATGCCAACATGTACTGTGACATACTGAAGCAGAGACTGGGCCGCAGGGCAGTATTCCAACATGATAACGACCCCAAACACACCTCCAAAATGACCACTGCCTTGCTAAAGTAGCTGAGGGTAAAGGTGATGGACTGGCCAAGTATGTCTCCAGACCTAAACACTATTGAGCATTTGTGGGGCATCCTCAAACAGAAGGTGGAGGAGCGCAAGGTCTCTAACATCCACCAGCTCCGTGATGTCATCATGGAGGAGTGGAAGAGGTCTCCAGTGGCAACCTGTGAAGCTCTGGTGAACTCCATGCCCAAGAGGGTTAAGGCAGTGCTGGAAAATAATGGTGGCCACACAAAAATATTGACACTTTGGACCCAATTTGGACATTTTCACTTAGGGGTGTACTCACTTTTGTGGCCAGCGATTTAGACATTAATGGCTGTGTGTTGAGTTATTTTGAGGGAACAGCAAATTTACACTGTTATACAAGCTGTACACTCACTACTTTACATTGTAGCAAAGTGTCATTTCTTCAGTGTTGTCACGTGAAAAAATATAATAAAATATTTACAAAAATGTGAGGGGTGTACTTCTGTGAGATACTGTATAATCCAAAGGGAAACGGGTAACAGGTAAGTACACGCACAGGTAACAAAGAATCAAACAAAGAGTCATGAACTTGAGCTTAGCAACAACAAGTCCTTACAATGAGTATGATGTCCAGACCAAAAATGAACCCAGCTGCCAAAATAAATCAACAGAAAGTCCATGTAGCAGGAACTTGCAGGTAAAAGTGTGATTTGTGGCAGGGTAGCCTGGAGGTGAACCACAGGAAAACAACAATGAAAAAAACAAAACAGAGAATAGGGAACAGAATACAAAGACAAAACACAAATATAGGTAAGAAACTCCACACAATGATAAGAGTCAAAAGTGAGAATGAGGGAGCCAAGGGGAACAAAGGGACTACAAAGGGAACAAAAGACCCAATATGAGGCAGCGGATCAGTGGTTGGTCTTGGCTGAGTTGAAGGAACTGGAAACCATGATGAAACCAGGGGAGTGGGCTACAACCATGGAATATCAGGACCGATCAACCATGGTGATGACCTCCACAAAGCAGGAGACCATTTACAGCAGAGTTAGTGGATAAGGAGATCACCACAGTGAAGCAGACGACTACAGGATAGCCTAGTAAATTTAACTTGGGGTTTAGCCGGAGCCAGTAAAGAGAGAGACCCCAAAAGTGGTAGCTGAGAGAAGTTACATTTGAAAAGGGCAGAAGTCCTAGAAAGAAAAATCTGTGTAAACACGGTTAAAGTGTTTACGGTTAAAGACAGTACAATTAGCGACCCAAGATAGGCTGACAAAACAAGGGACCTTGAAGGAGCCATTTGGTAGGGCTAAAAGGAACACTGGTGGACCAGGAGATATTACAGAGCTGGTATGGCTTAGGGAGAGCTGGAGAGGATAACATTGACTAATGGAGCAGATTCAGGAGGTACTGGAGAGAATGAGGCTTGCTGAGGACACTAGTACAGCGCTGCTAAAACTAAATCAATGGGATTGCAATCTTAACAATAAGCTATTTATTTTTACAGCATTTGTTAATTTTTTTTAGTTAATACAAATAATTTTTTTTTCATGTTAGTTAATTGTGGATTAACTCATGTTAAGAGATGGATCCTTACTGTAAAATCTTATCAAACTTATATGAACTTACCTCCAATTTCATCAAGCGTTTTTCCTCGTAACTCATGCAGCTTTCCCTTTTCAAGGGCAAGAAGCAGCTTGGAAATTTTTGCACTCTGTATGGTGGCCTCAGAAAGACGGTAAAACTGTCTGTGCACTGTTATGTCGTGACCCAAAAAGTCAGCCAGCTGATCCATTTCGTTGTTCTTTAAATTCAACATTTGAGAAGTTGTTGCCATTTCTTTCCGCAGCTGAGTAGATCGTAAAAAATCTGTTTTTTTGGCACCACATTCATCTGCAAACTTCCTGAGAGACTGATGTCCCCTGTAGTAAGTGATGCAGTGAGGAACAGCAAATAAATACTCATTCTTGTTTGGCACACCACACTCCTCTCTCTTCATAATCATCAGATTTAGGGACTTTGTCATTTCAGGAGTTAGCAGCAATGCCACTTTTCTTCCCCTTTTTCCTTTGAGCTCAACCCGCTCAAAATACATGCACAATTTCTGTTCATACTCAGACAAATTCATTTCTTTTTGTGTGAGTGAACAATCTCGTTCCAGGAAATTTTTCAGTTTCATTTTTGAAACTTCTCCAACACGTCTTCTATTGAAAAGCACAATCTTGGTCAGTGTTGTTCTTGCAATACTGGAATAGTTCTGTGGTGTTGCCACCTCCTCCAGTGCTGCAGTTGCTGACTTTGCTTTTTCATCAAGATGCTTGTTAAGCTTCATGATGTCTTCGGTGAGTGGTAGTTCCGTTGGCTTGTTATATTTTAAATCACTAATGGTGTTTAAGGCATTGTGAGAAATGTACTCAGACCACTTGGCTCGATAAAGCTTCTGGAAAGCATCTGAGGACTTGATTAGGTTTTCATCTCCAGCCATGAGGGCATGGCAATGAATTATATCACTTACTTTCAACAGTGAGTGGCCAATTTTTAATGCAAGACTTGGAGTCTTGTAGCTGTTCTGATTTTTATCAAACCCTGCAGTCTCTTTTACAGCCTCAATCACATTCAGGAAATTTGATGGTTTTACAGCATCCTCTAAAGTTAGGACTGGAGACCTCTTGCGCATGGTCTGTAGAAATCTGCCAAGCTGGCGGATTTTTTGCCGAATGTAGTCGTGTTTTGAGGGGTCATGTCCGTGTTTACTGTAAAGGGACTCCACAAATCTTAAAAGACAAAAGTCATTGCGAACGACACTTGCAATTTCATCATCGTGCATACGGCTTAACATCTTACGCACCCCTTCTTCAACAGCACTTGAACATGCTGATTTGACCACTGCTGCTAAGCCAAGTACCCTCTTCCTGCCTTGGTGGTCATGGTCTTTCGGTTTGGAAGGGCACCTTCTCATGTGTCTCCACAGCTCTGCTCTCAAAAACATGCTCTTACAATGGAGACAATATTCATATTTTTTATAGTCACCCTTGCTGTTCTTTTGACTTTAAGCGAACCAGCTCCGTCTTTTAGCACCTCACAGTTATGCATGAAGTTTCCTTTGTTTCGAAGTTTCTCTAGCCACTCCTTTCTACTTTTGAGCCTGCAGGGAAACTCAGAGCTTTGGCGATGTCTGCATTTTCCTTAACATGAACTTTAAAATGTCGAGCTATTTTAAAATGAGCTTTTTTGCAAACGAAGCAAAAATTTAACCCCTTCTTTGCTATAGATGTTGAATCTGTTGTGTTTTCGGATGTTTCATTTTCAGTTATTCCACTGATGTGACTTATATCCATCATTGATGATTCTTTGTCTGCCAGAAATGTAGATTTTGCCAAGCTGCTTGGTGGTTCATCATCTTCTGAATCGGTTTCTGAATTTGGAACATATTCTGGATCATTATCTGATATGTCCTCTTCACTTGTTTCAGTTGCATTCTAATTCAGATTCAAAGATAACAAAACAAATAGTAAGGCATACATAACACATGCATATAACATTGCAATGACAATGACACCATATTGAAGCATTGCAATGTACAAAATTTCCTTTGGAAACTCTGAGTCAGCAATTTATCCCACTGATAATCTATAATGGCATGATAAATGAGCATTTTGGATGGGGTTGGGCGATGTGTACCATAAATGGCATCGGACGATGTCTACAGTGAAACATCGTGATGGACAATGATATTGGGTAGTGCGCACAGTTACAAAGTCAGACGCGTCTCTTTTGTATATACGTGTGCTGCGCAGATATTAAGTCATGTGCGTCTTCACAAACAAAGGCTGCACGGATATTAAGTCCAGCACGTTTTCTCTATACATTCGCAAGCTGTGCATATATAAAGTCATGCACCTCTTATGTATACAGCACAAGCTGCGCAGTTAAGTTTATCGAACGACTTCATGACGACAGATGTTAGCACCACAGGTATGTAGTTTTTAAGTCCTGTTATCTTGGGTTTCTTTGGAACGGGGATGATGGTGGAGCTCATCATTATCATTGCTGAATTGCCAATTATATTTACAATTATGTCACTTTGTCCAAATAGTACTGAGCCCTGAAAATGGAGGTACTTTGCTTAAAATGTCTGTAAACTCCTAAATGGTAAATGTCATATTTTAAATGGAACCTCTTAAAATAAAGCTAAAAGTCTGCACTTCAATCACATCTTGATTGAAATCCATTGTAGTGGTGTATAAAGGCAAAAGCACAAAAACTCAGAATCTTAGAATAACTTGTGAAGGATCATGTAACAAAAGACTGGAATAATGGCTAATGAAAATTATATTTAAAGTATATAAAAATAAAAAATCATTATTTAAATTGTAATAATTTTTCACAATAGTACTGTATTTCGATCAAATAAACACAGCCTTGATGAGCATAAGAAACATGTATACATACATACACACACACACACACATCTATCCCCTTCCAGTAAAGCATTGCCAAAATATAACACTTAAACCAAGTCTTTTGTTTTTTATCTTTTGTATGGAAACAGTACACGTGCCATGTAGTACTGCACACTGTAAAAAAAAAAAAAATTATGAGAAAAATTCACAATTCTTCACACAGCCAACCTTTTAAAAAAAAAATATATATATATAAAATAATGAATAATAATTGGTACAATATTGTATTTGTGTAATAACTGGCCATAAAATGAGCCCAAAATGCTGGCAAAATACATGATTTAGTTGATCTGTGCTCTGCTGGGTAACCCAGAACTGTATTTGTAGATCTATTTACTTAGGTAACACTAAAATCAGTTTGAAAAACACTAAAACTATAAACCTCATATATATATATATATATATATATATATATATATATAGGTGCTGGTCATATAATTAGAATATCATCAAAAAGTTGATTTATTTCACTAATTCCATTCAAAAAGTGAAACTTGTATATTATATTCATTCATTACACACAGACTGATATATTTCAAATGTTTATTTCTTTTAATTTTGATGATTATAACTGACATCTAAGGAAGATCCCAAATTCAGTATCTCAGAAAATTAGAATATTACTTAAGACCAATACAAAGAAAGGATTTTTAGAAATCTTGGCCAACTGAAAAGTATGAACATGAAAAGTATGAGCATGTACAGCACTCAATACTTAGTTGGGCTCCTTTTGCCTGAATTACTGCAGCAATGCGGCGTGGCATGGAGTCGATCAGTCTGTGGCACGCTCAGGTGTTATGAGAGCCCAGGTTGCTCTGATAGTGGCCTTCAGCTCTTCTGCATTGTTGGGTCTGGCATATCGCATCTTCCTCTTCACAATACCCCATAGATTTTCTAGGGGTTAAGGTCAGGCAAGTTTGCTGGCCAATTAAGAACAGGGATACCATGGTCCTTAAAACCAGATACTGGTTGCTTTGGCACTGTGTGCAGGTGCCAAGTCCTGTTGGAAAATGAAATCTGCATCTCCATAAAGTTGGTCATCAGCAGGAAGCATGAAGTGCTCTAAAACTTCCTGGTATAAACGGCTGCGTTGACCTTGGACTCAGAAAACACAGTGGACAACCAACACCATCAGACTGGACATGGCACCTCGCAA
>CM049854.1:537409-619909 GCA_027422415.1 Schizothorax lantsangensis
ACATCGGATATCAGTCGTGTCTAAAGTGAATGTAAACAGACGGCCAAAAAAAATCGATATGGTCAAAAGATCGGATCTGTGCATTATACTTGCAGTGTAAACCCAGCCTGACTTTTTAAGCACAGTTATAAAATAAAAAACTAAACTAGCCATGGGTGTGTGCACTGGTTGTTGGTGTGGGAGAAGAGAGGCTTCCATCCCCCACTTAAAAAAAAAAAAATCCCCTATTCCCGACCTTGTTAGTACACAAATATTAAGGAAATCTTCACTCTAGTATGCTGAAGCGTTTTTGTTGGCATTTAAAATACATACCATTAATTCATCTGCAGTATCTGTCCAGGGTTGTCTCTTCCCTCACTCTCATCCTCGTCGTCATCATCATTATCATCATCATCTGTGAAATCTGGACAATCAATGGGAAAGTAACAATTCAATCTTCAATCTTCCAAAGGGAAACAGGTTACAGGTAAGTATATTCCAAAGGGAAACGGGCAACAGGTAAGTACATGCACAGCAGGGGCGTTTAAAATAGAAATCTCGAAAATAATCGATTTTACAAAACTAAAACCGCGCAAATGACTGAATATGACATTAAAAGTCAAAAAGTCACTCATTTTTATAAAGTAACACTGTCCAACAGTGATACCCGCAGGTAAAGTCACAGCGGAAGCTTGCCTCCCTTCGGTCCATAGCCCAAAGCGTGCGATGACTTTTCTGGAGGCTCATTGAGATGAATGGGGAAAGTCACGTGAGAGGAGGCAATGCCTCCATCGCGCTATAATTGGATATGATCGGTTATGATTGGTTCGTGCGATAAATCCTGCCTCTTGTTTTCGTGCGAGCTCTCGGCATGAATGAAGGAAATAATGGCGTTATTGACTAATTATAAAGTAAGTAAACAACTCTACCGCTTAGATATCATTGTGGCATGTCAAAATGAAACATGAAATGGCTTGAAAACATGATGACTGTGCCAGTTTTTAGTGAGCATTCAGCTTGATGAAATGAAAGATGTATCTTCGTGGCTGTGAGTCGTGACAATGTTTGTGACAGGGCGTTTATGACGATGACCCGAAAATAAGTTGACTATTAAAAAAACAGCTGAGCATCAGTTCACAAATAAAAAATGGAGCGTCTATTTACAAGTGCATATAACACGCCTTGTTGGCCACGGCTATTTACGCTAACTCCGCCACCATCATGTGATTATAAAAAATTTCTATAGACAGTCGTCAAGTAACCAGCACCAGTGGGCGCAGATGGTAAAGTACATGTTAAAGTCTTTTTTGACACGATCGACCGGGGTCGAATCCGTCTTTTGCCGAACCTTTCTTTTCTACCATTTCAAATAAGATATCACGTCGGAAAGGCATGTATTTTCAGTAAAATGAAGGAATATAATCTAAAAGTTGAACTTAAAGTATCGGGTTTGGTTAGGGTAGTGTAGGCAGGGATTTATTGTCCCAATAAGGTGACATCCATTTAGCAATTTGAATTAAAATTATCGATTTTATACATATACATATGTTATTACTGCATATGTTTTATATAATGTACTACAATATGGAGGTGCAGATAATTGCCACTGTTTGCAAAAGTTGTATAAATAGCAGAAAATCCAGCTGTAAACAGAATCTATAGCTATTTGCACTTAGTGTAAACATTAAGTGTAACTGGGACATGAAATTATATACAGTGGTGTGAAAAAGTGTTGGCCCCCTTCCTGATTTTTTTTTTTTTTTTGCATGTTTGTCACACTTTAATGTTTCAGATCAAACAAATTTAAATATTAATCAAAGATAACACAAGTAAACACAACATGCAGTTTTTAAATGAAGGGTTTTTTTTATGAAGGGAAAACAAAATCCAAACCCACATGGCCCTGTGTGAAAAAGTGCTTATGTGCATGACTCCACCATAAGTAAGAGACTGGGCAAAAATGGCCTGCATGGCAGAGTTCCAAGACGAAAACCGCTGCTGAGCAAAAAGAACATAAAGGATCATCTCAGTTTTGCCAGAAAACATCTTGATGATCCCCAAGACTTTTGGGAAAATACTCTGTGGACTGACGAGACAAAAGTTGGACTTTTTGGAAGGTGTGTGTCCCATTACATCTGGCATAAAAGTAACACAGCATTTCAGAAAAAGAACATCATACCAACAGTAAAATATGGTGGTGGTAGTGTGATGGTCTGGGGCTGTTTTGCTGCTTCAGGACCTGGAAGACTTGCTGTGATAAATGGAACCATGAATTCTGCGGTCTGCCAAAAAATCCTGAAGGACAATGTCCGGCCATCTGTTTGTGACCTCAAGCTGAAGGAACTTGTGTTCTGCAGCAGGACAATGATCTAAAAACACACCAGCAAATCCACCTTGAATGGCTGAAGAAAAACAAAATGAAGACTTGGAGTGTGGCCTAGTCAAAGGAAGCCAGCCTGAACTGAATCCTATTGGTGCTTGGATGACCTTAAAAGGTGTTCATGCTCGAAAACCTCCAATGTGGCTGAATTAAAAATTCTGCCAAGATGAGTGGGCCAAAATTCTCCACAGCGCTGTAAACAGACTCATTGCATGTTATCGCAAACACTGATTGCATGTTGTGTAAGGGTGGCCCAACCAGTATTAGATTTAGGGGGCAAGCACTTTTTCCACACAGGGCCATGTGGGTTTGGATTTTGTTTTCTTTCATAAAAAACTTCATTACAAAAACTGATTTGTGTTTACTTGTGTTATCTTTGATTAATATTTAATTAGTCTGATGATCTGAAACATTAAAGTGTGACAAACATGCAAAAAAAATAATAAAAAAAATCAGGAACACTTTTTCACACCACTATATACAGTGTATATATATGTTTAGCGTATATAAACTTATAACTGCCTCATTTTAAAACACCACCACACACCACTGATGCACAGGTAAGTATATTCCAAAGGGAAATGGGTAACTGGTAAGTTTAATATAAAGGGAAACTGGCAACAGGTAAGTACATGCACAGGTAAGTACAGTATCTCACAGAAGTGAGTACACCCCTCACATTTTTGTAAATATTTTATTATATCTTTTCATGTGACAACACTGAAGAAATGACACTTTGCTACAATGTAAAGTAGTGAGTGTGCAGCTTGTATAACAGTGTAAATTTGCTGTTCCCTCAAAATAACTCAACACACAGCCATTAATGTCTAAACCGCTAAGCCACAAAAGTGAGTACACCCCTAAGTGAAAATGTCCAAATCGGGCCCAATTAGCTATTTTCTCTCCCCGGTGTCATGTGACTCGTTAGTGTTACAAGGTCTCGGGTGTGTTAAATTTGGTGTTATCACTCTCACTTTCTCATACTGGACACTGGAAGTTCAACATGGCACCTCATGACAAAGAACTCTCTGAGGATCTGAAAAAAAGATTGTTGCTCTACATAAAGATGGCGTAGGCTATAAGAAGATTACCAAGACCCTGAAACTAAGCTGCAGCACGATGGCCAAGACCATACAGCGGTTTAACAGGACAGGTTCCACTCAGAACAGGCCTCGCCATGATCGACCAAAGAAGTTGAGTGCACGTGCTCAGCGTCATATCCAGAGGTTGTGTTAGGGAAATAGACGTATGAGTGCTGCCAGCACTGCTGCAGAGGTTGAAGGGGTGGGGGGTTAGCCTGTCAGTGCTCAGACCATACGCCGCACACTGCATCAAATTGGTCTGCATGGCTGTCGTCCCAGAAGGAAGCCTCTTCTAAAGATGATGCACAAGAAAGCCCGCAAACAATTTGCTGAAGACAAGCAGACTAAGGACATGGATTACTGGAACCGTGTCCTATGGTCTGATGAGACCAAGATAAACTTATTTGGTTCAGATGGTGTCAAGCGTGTGTGGCGGCAACCAGGTGAGGAGTACCACAAGTGTGTCTTGCCTACAGTCAAGCATGGTGGTGGGAGTGTCATGGTCTGGGGCTGCACAAGTGCTGCCGGCACTGGGGAGCTACAGTTCATTGAGGGAACCATGAATGCCAACATGTACTGTGACATACTGAAGCAGAGACTGGGCCGCAGGGCAGTATTCCAACATGATAACGACCCCAAACACACCTCCAAAATGACCACTGCCTTGCTAAAGTAGCTGAGGGTAAAGGTGATGGACTGGCCAAGTATGTCTCCAGACCTAAACACTATTGAGCATTTGTGGGGCATCCTCAAACAGAAGGTGGAGGAGCGCAAGGTCTCTAACATCCACCAGCTCCGTGATGTCATCATGGAGGAGTGGAAGAGGTCTCCAGTGGCAACCTGTGAAGCTCTGGTGAACTCCATGCCCAAGAGGGTTAAGGCAGTGCTGGAAAATAATGGTGGCCACACAAAAATATTGACACTTTGGACCCAATTTGGACATTTTCACTTAGGGGTGTACTCACTTTTGTGGCCAGCGATTTAGACATTAATGGCTGTGTGTTGAGTTATTTTGAGGGAACAGCAAATTTACACTGTTATACAAGCTGTACACTCACTACTTTACATTGTAGCAAAGTGTCATTTCTTCAGTGTTGTCACGTGAAAAAATATAATAAAATATTTACAAAAATGTGAGGGGTGTACTTCTGTGAGATACTGTATAATCCAAAGGGAAACGGGTAACAGGTAAGTACACGCACAGGTAACAAAGAATCAAACAAAGAGTCATGAACTTGAGCTTAGCAACAACAAGTCCTTACAATGAGTATGATGTCCAGACCAAAAATGAACCCAGCTGCCAAAATAAATCAACAGAAAGTCCATGTAGCAGGAACTTGCAGGTAAAAGTGTGATTTGTGGCAGGGTAGCCTGGAGGTGAACCACAGGAAAACAACAATGAAAAAAACAAAACAGAGAATAGGGAACAGAATACAAAGACAAAACACAAATATAGGTAAGAAACTCCACACAATGATAAGAGTCAAAAGTGAGAATGAGGGAGCCAAGGGGAACAAAGGGACTACAAAGGGAACAAAAGACCCAATATGAGGCAGCGGATCAGTGGTTGGTCTTGGCTGAGTTGAAGGAACTGGAAACCATGATGAAACCAGGGGAGTGGGCTACAACCATGGAATATCAGGACCGATCAACCATGGTGATGACCTCCACAAAGCAGGAGACCATTTACAGCAGAGTTAGTGGATAAGGAGATCACCACAGTGAAGCAGACGACTACAGGATAGCCTAGTAAATTTAACTTGGGGTTTAGCCGGAGCCAGTAAAGAGAGAGACCCCAAAAGTGGTAGCTGAGAGAAGTTACATTTGAAAAGGGCAGAAGTCCTAGAAAGAAAAATCTGTGTAAACACGGTTAAAGTGTTTACGGTTAAAGACAGTACAATTAGCGACCCAAGATAGGCTGACAAAACAAGGGACCTTGAAGGAGCCATTTGGTAGGGCTAAAAGGAACACTGGTGGACCAGGAGATATTACAGAGCTGGTATGGCTTAGGGAGAGCTGGAGAGGATAACATTGACTAATGGAGCAGATTCAGGAGGTACTGGAGAGAATGAGGCTTGCTGAGGACACTAGTACAGCGCTGCTAAAACTAAATCAATGGGATTGCAATCTTAACAATAAGCTATTTATTTTTACAGCATTTGTTAATTTTTTTTAGTTAATACAAATAATTTTTTTTTCATGTTAGTTAATTGTGGATTAACTCATGTTAAGAGATGGATCCTTACTGTAAAATCTTATCAAACTTATATGAACTTACCTCCAATTTCATCAAGCGTTTTTCCTCGTAACTCATGCAGCTTTCCCTTTTCAAGGGCAAGAAGCAGCTTGGAAATTTTTGCACTCTGTATGGTGGCCTCAGAAAGACGGTAAAACTGTCTGTGCACTGTTATGTCGTGACCCAAAAAGTCAGCCAGCTGATCCATTTCGTTGTTCTTTAAATTCAACATTTGAGAAGTTGTTGCCATTTCTTTCCGCAGCTGAGTAGATCGTAAAAAATCTGTTTTTTTGGCACCACATTCATCTGCAAACTTCCTGAGAGACTGATGTCCCCTGTAGTAAGTGATGCAGTGAGGAACAGCAAATAAATACTCATTCTTGTTTGGCACACCACACTCCTCTCTCTTCATAATCATCAGATTTAGGGACTTTGTCATTTCAGGAGTTAGCAGCAATGCCACTTTTCTTCCCCTTTTTCCTTTGAGCTCAACCCGCTCAAAATACATGCACAATTTCTGTTCATACTCAGACAAATTCATTTCTTTTTGTGTGAGTGAACAATCTCGTTCCAGGAAATTTTTCAGTTTCATTTTTGAAACTTCTCCAACACGTCTTCTATTGAAAAGCACAATCTTGGTCAGTGTTGTTCTTGCAATACTGGAATAGTTCTGTGGTGTTGCCACCTCCTCCAGTGCTGCAGTTGCTGACTTTGCTTTTTCATCAAGATGCTTGTTAAGCTTCATGATGTCTTCGGTGAGTGGTAGTTCCGTTGGCTTGTTATATTTTAAATCACTAATGGTGTTTAAGGCATTGTGAGAAATGTACTCAGACCACTTGGCTCGATAAAGCTTCTGGAAAGCATCTGAGGACTTGATTAGGTTTTCATCTCCAGCCATGAGGGCATGGCAATGAATTATATCACTTACTTTCAACAGTGAGTGGCCAATTTTTAATGCAAGACTTGGAGTCTTGTAGCTGTTCTGATTTTTATCAAACCCTGCAGTCTCTTTTACAGCCTCAATCACATTCAGGAAATTTGATGGTTTTACAGCATCCTCTAAAGTTAGGACTGGAGACCTCTTGCGCATGGTCTGTAGAAATCTGCCAAGCTGGCGGATTTTTTGCCGAATGTAGTCGTGTTTTGAGGGGTCATGTCCGTGTTTACTGTAAAGGGACTCCACAAATCTTAAAAGACAAAAGTCATTGCGAACGACACTTGCAATTTCATCATCGTGCATACGGCTTAACATCTTACGCACCCCTTCTTCAACAGCACTTGAACATGCTGATTTGACCACTGCTGCTAAGCCAAGTACCCTCTTCCTGCCTTGGTGGTCATGGTCTTTCGGTTTGGAAGGGCACCTTCTCATGTGTCTCCACAGCTCTGCTCTCAAAAACATGCTCTTACAATGGAGACAATATTCATATTTTTTATAGTCACCCTTGGCTGTTCTTTTGACTTTAAGCGAACCAGCTCCGTCTTTTAGCACCTCACAGTTATGCATGAAGTTTCCTTTGTTTCGAAGTTTCTCTAGCCACTCCTTTCTACTTTTGAGCCTGCAGGGAAACTCAGAGCTTTGGCGATGTCTGCATTTTCCTTAACATGAACTTTAAAATGTCGAGCTATTTTAAAATGAGCTTTTTTGCAAACGAAGCAAAAATTTAACCCCTTCTTTGCTATAGATGTTGAATCTGTTGTGTTTTCGGATGTTTCATTTTCAGTTATTCCACTGATGTGACTTATATCCATCATTGATGATTCTTTGTCTGCCAGAAATGTAGATTTTGCCAAGCTGCTTGGTGGTTCATCATCTTCTGAATCGGTTTCTGAATTTGGAACATATTCTGGATCATTATCTGATATGTCCTCTTCACTTGTTTCAGTTGCATTCTAATTCAGATTCAAAGATAACAAAACAAATAGTAAGGCATACATAACACATGCATATAACATTGCAATGACAATGACACCATATTGAAGCATTGCAATGTACAAAATTTCCTTTGGAAACTCTTGAGTCAGCAATTTATCCCACTGATAATCTATAATGGCATGATAAATGAGCATTTTGGATGGGGTTGGGCGATGTGTACCATAAATGGCATCGGACGATGTCTACAGTGAAACATCGTGATGGACAATGATATTGGGTAGTGCGCACAGTTACAAAGTCAGACGCGTCTCTTTTGTATATACGTGTGCTGCGCAGATATTAAGTCATGTGCGTCTTCACAAACAAAGGCTGCACGGATATTAAGTCCAGCACGTTTTCTCTATACATTCGCAAGCTGTGCATATATAAAGTCATGCACCTCTTATGTATACAGCACAAGCTGCGCAGTTAAGTTTATCGAACGACTTCATGACGACAGATGTTAGCACCACAGGTATGTAGTTTTTAAGTCCTGTTATCTTGGGTTTCTTTGGAACGGGGATGATGGTGGAGCTCATCATTATCATTGCTGAATTGCCAATTATATTTACAATTATGTCACTTTGTCCAAATAGTACTGAGCCCCTGAAAATGGAGGTACTTTGCTTAAAATGTCTGTAACTCCTAAATGGTAAATGTCATATTTTAAATGGAACCTCTTAAAATAAAGCTAAAAGTCTGCACTTCAATCACATCTTGATTGAAATCCATTGTAGTGGTGTATAAAGGCAAAAGCACAAAAACTCAGAATCTTAGAATAACTTGTGAAGGATCATGTAACAAAAGACTGGAATAATGGCTAATGAAAATTATATTTTAAAGTATATAAAAATAAAAAATCATTATTTAAATTGTAATAATTTTTCACAATAGTACTGTATTTTCGATCAAATAAACACAGCCTTGATGAGCATAAGAAACATGTATACATACATACACACACACACACACATATCTCCCCTTCCAGTAAAGCATTGCCAAAATATAACACTTAACCAAGTCTTTTGTTTTTTATCTTTTGTATGGAAACAGTACACGTGCCATGTAGTACTGCACACTGTAAAAAAAAAAAAAATTATGAGAAAAATTCACAATTCTTCACACAGCCAACCTTTTAAAAAAAAAATATATATATATATAATAATGAATAATAATTGGTACAATATTGTATTTGTGTAATAACTGGCCATAAAATGAGCCCAAATGCTGGCAAAATACATGATTTAGTTGATCTGTGCTCTGCTGGGTAACCCAGAACTGTATTTGTAGATCTATTTACTTATGTAACACTAAAATCAGTTTGAAAAACACTAAAACTATAAACCTCATATATATATATATATATATATATATATATATATAGGTGCTGGTCATATAATTAGAATATCATCAAAAAGTTGATTTATTTCACTAATTCCATTCAAAAAGTGAAACTTGTATATTATATTCATTCATTACACACAGACTGATATATTTCAAATGTTTATTTCTTTTAATTTTGATGATTATAACTGACATCTAAGGAAGATCCCAAATTCAGTATCTCAGAAAATTAGAATATTACTTAAGACCAATACAAAGAAAGGATTTTTAGAAATCTTGGCCAACTGAAAAGTATGAACATGAAAAGTATGAGCATGTACAGCACTCAATACTTAGTTGGGGCTCCTTTTGCCTGAATTACTGCAGCAATGCGGCGTGGCATGGAGTCGATCAGTCTGTGGCACTGCTCAGGTGTTATGAGAGCCCAGGTTGCTCTGATAGTGGCCTTCAGCTCTTCTGCATTGTTGGGTCTGGCATATCGCATCTTCCTCTTCACAATACCCCATAGATTTTCTATGGGGTTAAGGTCAGGCAAGTTTGCTGGCCAATTAAGAACAGGGATACCATGGTCCTTAAACCAGATACTGGTTGCTTTGGCACTGTGTGCAGGTGCCAAGTCCTGTTGGAAAATGAAATCTGCATCTCCATAAAGTTGGTCATCAGCAGGAAGCATGAAGTGCTCTAAAACTTCCTGGTATACGGCTGCGTTGACCTTGGACCTCAGAAAACACAGTGGACCAACACCAGCAGATGACATGGCACCCCAAACCATCACTGACTGTGGAAACTTTACACTGGACCTCAAGCAACGTGGATTGTGTGCCTCTACTCTCTTCCTCCAGACTCTGAGACCCTGATTTCCAAAGGAAATGCAAAATTTACTTTCATCAGAGAACATAACTTTGGACCACTCAGCAGCAGTCCAGGCAAGACGCTTCTGACGCTGTCTGTTGTTCAAGAGTGGCTTGACACAAGGAATGCGACAGCTGAAACCCATGTCTTGCATACGTCTATGCGTAGTGGTTCTTGAAGCACTGACTCCAGCTGCAGTCCACTCTTTGTGAATCTCCCCCACATTTTTGAATGGGTTTTGTTTCACAATCCTCTCCAGGGTGCGGTTATCCCTATTGCTTGTACACTTTTTTCTACCACATCTTTTCCTTCCCTCGCCTCTCTATTAATGTGCTTGGACACAGAACTCTGTGAACAGCCAGCCTCTTTTGCAATGACCTTTTGTGTCTTGCCCTCCTTGTGCAACGTGTCAATGGTCGTCTTTTGGACAACTGTCAAGTCAGCAGTCTTCCCCATGATTGTGTAGCCTACAGAACTAGACTGAGAGACCATTTAAAGGCCTTTGCAGGTGTTTTGAGTTAATTAGCTGATTAGAGTGTGGCACCAGGTGTCTCCAATATTGAACCTTTTCACAATATTCTAATTTTCTGAGATATTGAATTTGGGATTTTCCTTAGTTGTCAGTTATAATCATCAAAATTAAAAGAAATAAACATTTGAAATATATCAGTCTGTGTGTAATGAATGAATATAATATACAAGTTTCACTTTTTGAATGGAATTAGTGAAATAAATCAACTTTTTGATGATATTCTAATTATATGACCAACACCTATATATATATATATATATACAGTGGGTACGGAAAGTATTCAGACCCCCTTAAATTTTTCACTCTTTGTTAGATTGCAGCCATTTGCTAAAATCATTTAAGTTAATTGTTTTTCCTCGTTAATGTACACACAGCACCCCATAGTGACAGAAAAACACAGAATTGTTGACATTTTTGCAGATTTATTAAAAAAGAAAAACTGAAATATCACATGGTCCTAAGTATTCAGACCCTTTGCTCAGTATTTAGTAGAAGCACCCTTTTGATCAGCCATGAGTCTTTTTTGGAAAGTTGCAACAAGTTTTTCACACCTGGATTTGGGGATCCTCTGCCATTCCTCCTTGCAGATCCTCTCCATTTCTGTCAGGTTGGATGGTAAACGTTGGTGGACAGCCATTTTTAGGTCTCTCCAGAGATGCTCAATTGGGTTTAGTCAGGGCTCTGGCTGGGCCATTCAAGAACAGTCACGGAGTTGTTGTGAAGCCACTCCTTCGTTATTTTAGCTGTGTGCTTAGGGTCATTGTCTTGTTGGAAGGTAAACCTTCGGCCCAGTCTGAGGTCCTGAGCACTCTGGAGAAGGTTTTCGTCCAGGATATCCCTGTACTTGGCCGCATTCATCTTTCCCTCGATTGCAAACAGTCGTCCTGTCCCTGCAGCTGAAAAACACCCCCACAGCATGATGCTGCCACCACCATGCTTCACTGTTGGGACTGTATTGGACAGGTGATGAGCAGTGCCTGGTTTTCTCCACACATACCGCTTAGAATTAAGGCCAAAAAGTTCTATCTTGGTCTCATCAGACCAGAGAATCTTCAGGTGTTTTTTAGCAAACTCCATGCGGGCTTTCATGTGTCTTGCACTGAGGAGAGGCTTCCGTCGGGCCACTCTGCCATAAAGCCCCGACTGGTGGAGGGCTGCAGTGATGGTTGACTTTCTACAACTTTCTCCCATCTCCCGACTGCATCTCTGGAGCTCAGCCACAGTGATCTTTGGGTTCTTCTTTACCTCTCTCACCAAGGCTCTTCTCCCCCGATAGCTCAGTTTGGCCGGACGGCCAGCTCTAGGAAGGGTTCTGGTCGTCCCAAACGTCTTCCATTTAAGGATTATGGAGGCCACTGTGCTCTTAGGAACCTTAAGTGCAGCAGAATTTTTTTTGTAACCTTGGCCAGATCTGTGCCTTGCCACAATTCTGTCTCTGAGCTCTTCAGGCAGTTCCTTTGACCTCATGATTCTCATTTGCTCTGACATGCACTGTGAGCTGTAAGGTCTTATATAGACAGGTGTGTGGCTTTCCTAATCAAGTCCAATCAGTATAATCAAACACAGCTGGACTCAAATGAAGGTGTAGAACCATCTCAAGGATGATCAGAAGAAATGGACAGCACCTGAGTTAAATATATGAGTGTCACAGCAAAGGGTCTGAATACTTAGGACCATGTGATATTTCAGTTTTTCTTTTTTAATAAATCTGCAAAAATGTCAACAATTCTGTGTTTTTCTGTCAATATGGGGTGCTGTGTGTACATTAATGAGGAAAAAAAAATGAACTTAAATGATTTTAGCAAATGGCTGCAATATAACAAAGAGTGAAAAATGTAAAGGGGTCTGAATACTTTCCGTACCCACTATATATATACAGTATATATATATATATATAAAAAAAACATAATTATCAAAAACACATTTTACATTTAATTTTTTATGTAAAATCCATCCTAAGACTCTATGACATATACAAATTACACGTCATGTTACTGATATATTACACATACAAAGTTATATATGTTGTATTAATAATTATATATGAGACATGACAAAATATGTATTATAAATATAACTTTCACATATATTATGTATGGAATTGTTTCATTTTCTAATTGGTTTCATATATAGCTGTTGTTTTTGATCTATATGAGCATATTAGGACATTTCATATTTAAGACATATGTCAAAATATGTATTACACATACATAAACATACAATATATGGGAAATATTTATGTCAATATATGGAATTTTTCCAATTTCTAATAGGTTTCATATATGTTTTACTTTATTTGATATTTCATAAATGCACATTACAATTCCGTATGGGATATATGAAGATTTATTACACACATTTATTCTAACATGTTATTTCAGTGACAGAAGAGAGAAAGAGACTCAATAACATCTCACTGTTACTGATTTATCATGCAGCTCAAAGTATTATGGGTAGACTTGTCTACAGTCTATTCTGATTTATCAACAGGTTCACTGATGATCCTTTAAAAATCCTAAACCCAGGACAGAGCTTCTGAGTGAATGTGGTCTGGACTGTGTGGATGAGGCTCATTGTTTCAGAGACGCTGTAGAAGGACAGAGTTCCTGCACTCTCATCCACATACACTCCTATTTTACTGCTGACGGACTCTACAGGGAGTTCGGTCCGTATCGTTTTGTGTCTGAATGAGTATCTGGAGGAAGAGCAGTACAAACTCCAGGACTGATCATTATATCCAAACACACACTCATCACCCTCTCCCTTCCTGCTGATGCTCTTATATGACACTGATATATACACACCTCTATCTCCACTCCACTCAATCTCCCAGTAACAACATCCACTCACACTCTCATTACACAACACCTGAGGATGCACATCAAATCTGTCTGGATGATCAGGATACAGCTGCTCTGTGTCAGTGCAAATAGTGTTGCTCTCAGACAGACAGAGGTTTTTATGTGCTGTGTTTTGATCCAGAGTGAGCGGATAGGAAACTGAAGGAAATAAAACACAACAGAATCAGGACTTATGAATCTGATCTTTTAATGTGGCTGAATTCTTCATGTTCAATATATCGTCAGTGTCTTATGACAGCTTAAATATTATTTGCAAATCATCAATTATATGATCAGTTATAAAACTCCTTTATCATGTTTTCTTTCACCCTCTACAGGAAGAACATGTACTCAGTGAGTTTTTCTGCTTGTTTTTTAGTGACTTACATTGTAGGAAGTTGTTCCTGGTCCAGAGAACAAAGTTGAAGAATGTGACTGTGGAAATCAACAGACATGAACAATGTGATTATCATGTCAAGAGAAAATAATCCTCCATCCATTCCTAAGACATTTCTAATATGATCTTCTACATGACATGAGATGATGGAGGATATTTCTAAGAATGAATGAGAATAACCTGTAAATAATTAAAAATATGTTACACTTTAGTATAGGGACCAATTCTCACTACTAACTAGTTGCTTATTAGCATGCCTATTATTAACATATTAGCTATTAATAAGCAGCAAATTAGTAGCTTATTGAGGCAAAAGTCATAGTTAATGGCTTTATTAATACTGATAATTGGACCTTAAAATAAATTGTGACCGATTGTTTAGTTCAAATGTTTACTAACATAACTGTATGAAAGTAAGTGTAAAATAGTAAGACAATTGTTGCATCACTGAATCTGTAACTTCTTAAAGCTAAATAATATTAAATCAGCACACTCATTTGAGTAATATTTATGTACATATTATCCCGTGAATACTTGCAATAAGCACAATGAAGTGTTAGTTGTATGATTACTTCATGATCAATTATTTTTTTTAATTTCATATTATATTGTGAATATATAGTTTTCACAAAATAATAACATGCACCAACTGGTGGATTTTGTGTGAAGCACAACACACTTAGTTAATTTCTAAGAAGTGTGCCTGCAGGAATCACAGTGATCATGTGTGAAAAACATGCGTTCTTCAAGGCCACATCTGTAAGAATAAACTGTAAGAAATCTGGGCTTCTGGGGGCAGTCGTGGCCTAATGGATATGAGATTTGGACTTGTAACCCGAATGTTGTGGGTTCGAATCTCAGGTCCGGCAAGGATTGTAGGTGGGGGCCTCCTCCCAGCACTCTCTCCACCTTCAATACCACGACTGAGGTGAGACCCTTGAGCAAGGCACCGAATGCCCAACTGCTCCCCGGGCGCCGCAGCATTGGCTGCCCACTGCTCCAGGTGTGTGTTCACTACTGTGTGTCTGCACTTAGATGGGTTAAATGCAGAGCACAAATTCCGAGTATGGGTCACCATACTTGGCCACACACCACTGGCCTTTTTCCCTTTCCCTTTCTCTGTACAGACAATTATCGGTATTTACTCCCTATTGGTTCTAACTGGATCCAACAGTTACACAGCAAGTGCTACAATTTAAGTGACTGAAACATTCAGTGTTTGTTTGGTCTATTCTTCCACATGTGCAGTGAATGTTTAAAATTAATTTTAAAAGACTGCTGATATTATGTTAAATTCTCAGCATTGTCACTAAGGACAAGAACGCTTTTATCATAAATCTACTAAAGATAATTTTTAAGAATGTTATGCAAAACTCAAATAAAAATAATATCAAAAGCAGCAGTTTAGATACTTAAAATGTAAAAAAAAAAAAAAAAAAGTAAAAACAGATGACAATGAGAGTAACATAGTTGTCAGGACACACTGATGCATTGACACACAAGTCATTTAAATTGAAAGCAACAGCTAATCGGTAATAATCAATTATGAAAATAATCGACAACAAATATCATTAAGGATTAGTCGCTGTGGTGAGGGGGGCGGGGTTCAGCGAGGTCCACATTGGGAGAAATAGATGAGAGACGAGCAGTGAGTAACTGCTCACTTACAATTAATGGAACTTCTTACAATTAATGGAACATAAAATACAAAACTAACTATTTAAATAAATAAATAATAAATAAAAATGTGGGCTACACATTTCTGGCTGCTTTGTGTACAGTTGATACCGGGGAAACCGCTATATTTCTGCCGTTCTGAAAGCGCCACCTGCTCAATAAGCTTGCCTGCTATTTTTGTTCAGACCAATGTGAAAATCAACCCATGTTTTTAGGCTTCAAACATGCAGATTTGTAAATGTGAACTGGTGGATCGACAAGAAGATAATGCATTATAAAATCTAAACAATTAAGACACTAAAATATATATATATATATATATATATATATATATATATATATATATATATATATATATATACTGTTAATTCATATAATTGATAATAATTGTTTAAATATAAAAATTGATACAACACATCCATTTTCTTAATTTACTGTATATAAAACTTTGTTCCCTATCAGTCAGTCACGTTCGACGTAACGTCAGTGTGACTGACTAATGGGATCTCACCCGAGAGCCCAATCACCTTCGAGTGTTAACAAAACAAGCCAATGACAGTTGGCGTGCATGTTTCGCCACGCGCACCCCGCCCCGCAGTGCGGGTATAAAAGGAGAGCGCGTGCAAATGCACATCAGCTTTTCGCTTCGGAGCCGAGCCTTTCAGGGAACTCCGAGAGTGTCTGCAAGACAGCATTTTGACGAGTGTTGGTGTTGGTGCGCGTCAGCGGAGGTTGCTGTCCAGTGCTGCTGCTTCATCTGAGCGTGCTGCAGCTCTCATTCTGCGGTCGCGCTGCGACCTCTCCTGGGCACTTCAACACTTTTTCCTTTTCTGAAAGAGCAATATCTAAAAGAGCTCCACGAGCGACGGGCGTCTTTTTAAAGATGGCTTCCTGCTCGTGTGTTTCTGGATGTGGTCGTTTCCTGGCTGCATCTGACGGTCACGATCGCTATCTCTCGTGCTTGGGCTATCAGCACGCTGAGTCAGCGCTTGTGGATGAGTCATGTTCTCATTGCGGGAACAGGACCATCGCGACGCTGCGCTCCAGATACTTCCTCGTCAAATGGGGGGGTATCCCCCTTGCCATGCCCCGTTTTAGCTCCTCTGAGAGGGCTACTTCGGCTCATGGTCAGGGTGACTTGAGGATCACAGTGAGAGCTTCCCCGTCGAGTGCGTCTCCGCGGGCCTCTCACTCCTCCAGTGCGTCGCACCATCTGGTGTTTCCGGACGAGCTTGCGGTGTCCTCGGACAGGGCGGGGCCCAGCACTGCCAGCTGTTTTACTCCCTGTCCGAGGGGAACCTCGGCTCGGACACGCTGGCACACAGCTGGCCTCGGGGGCCTACGCAAATATGCGTTTCCCCCAGTGAGCCTTCTCGCACAGTGCAAGGTCAGGGAGGACGAGGAGCAGGTCCTCTTGGTGGCGCCGTACTGGCCCAATCGGACTTGGTTCCCTGAACTGATGCTCCTCGCGACTGCCCCTCCTTGGCAAATTCCTCTGAGGAGGGATCTCCTTTCTCAGAGAGGGGGCACCCTTTGGCACCCGCGTCCAGACTTGTGGAATCTCCACGTATGGTCCCTGGACGGGACGCGGAGGTTCTAGGTGGGCTACAAGTCTACAAGACACGCTTACAGGCTGAAGTGGAACCTGTTCGTCGATTGGTGTTCTTCCCACCGGGAAGATCCCTGGAGATGCCCGATCGCGGTCGTGCTCTCTTTCCTGCAAGATGGGTTGGAGCGATGGCTGTCTCCCTCCACCCTCAAAATGTATGTTGCCGCTATTGCCGCACATCACGATGCAGTAGACGGTAAGTCTGTGGGGAAGCACGACTTGGTGATCTCCCCTCGGTCCTGACGGCCTTGAAGGAGGAGCCCTTCGAGCCTCTGCAGTCAGTAGAGCTTAAGTTTCTGTCGTTAAAGACAGTGCTCCTCACTGCATTGGCCTCGGTCAAGAGGGTAGGGGACCTGCAGGCATTTTCGGTCGATGATTCGTGCCTAGAATTCGGGCCGGCTGACTCTCATGTTGTCCTGAGACCCCGGCCTTGATATGTGCCCAAAGTTCCCACCACGCCCTTTAGGGATCAAGTGGTGAACTTGCAAGCGCTGCCCCGGGAGGAGGCAGACCCAGCCATTGCTCTGCTCTGTCCCGTCCGCGCCTTGCGCGTTTACGCGGACCGCACGCAGAGCTTCAGGACCTCAGACCAGCTCTTTGTCTGCTTCGGAGGACAGCAGAAGGGAAAGGATGTCTCCAAACAGAGACTTGCCCACTGGATAGTGGAGGCTATAGTCTTGGCCTATCAGGCTCGGTGCTTACCGTGCCCCCTTGGTGTGAAAGCACACTCTACGAGAGGCGTTGCTTCCTCTTGGGCATTGGCGTGGGGAGCCTCGATAGCAGACATTTGTAGAGCTGCCGGCTGGGGGACACCTAACACGTTTGCGAGATTTTAGAATCTCTGTGTAGAGCCCGTGTCCACGTGTACTTGTCTCAGATGGCCAGTAACACTGGAACCTGCTCAGTGTCAATCACGCTTGCTGCGTCATTCCCCTCTACGGACCGGATACGTGCGCTTTTGTTGCTTCTCAGTTCAGTTCCCCACGGCGAACTCTGTTGAAGTTCCTCCCGTACCCTCGGCAGTCAGGCGTGGCGGAGCGCCAGACACCAGGTCCAGCACTCGTGTGTTTGCCCAAGGTCAGCCCTTGTGCTGGGCTAGGTGCCCGTGTGTAGTGATTCCCCTTCGGGTGATCCCACATGTGTATTCTTCCACGGTACGGTATTCTTCCCGTGTCTTTCCCTGGCAGAGACCTTCTGCCGTCTCTGCTGTGTAGTTATCTCACCCCAGGCTGGCTGAGTCTACCTCAGAGACTTCCATATGTAGTACTGCTCCTGGCCAGTCCATATGTGTATCTCCACATGGTACCTCCTTTACGCAGGATGTGGCTTCCGTAGCGTTCCCCTACTTGGAGTACGCTTTCCCAGTGTTATCCATACCCACTGTACGGAACAGCAGTGGCGGTCATCTCTGCCTAAGCCCTGTCCTATCTTCCGTCCCAGCTGGTGTGGGGGGACTTGCCGGCTTCCGCAGGGCACTGGAGGGGGTCAGCAATAGTGCCGTTTTCCAAGGGATCCCATTAGTCAGTCACACTGACGTTACGTTGAACGTGACTGACTGATAGGGAACGTCTCGGTTATGCATGTAACCCTCGTTCCCTGAAGGAGGGAACGGAGACGTAACATCCCGTTGCCATAGTTGCTGTACCACCGCTGTACGGCCGGGGCACACAGTCTCGGCTCCTCAGCGAAAAACTGATGTGCGTTTGCACGCGCTCTCCTTTTATACCCGCGCTGCGGGGCGGGGTGCGCGTGGTGAAACACGCACGCCAACTGTCATTGGCTTGTTTTGTTAACACTCGAAGGTGATTGGGCTCTCAGGCGAGATCCCATTAGTCAGTCACCCTGACGTTACGTCTCCGTTCCCTCCTTCAGGGAACAAGGGTTACATACGTAACCGAGACGATACTTTTGAACCTAGCTTTTGAAAGATGCTAAATCAGCACATGGTTAGCTAGCACAGTTCTGAACAGTTGTACACATATAAAAACTAAATGATATAGGTTAATTCCCAAAAAAAGTGTATTTAATTACAGAAAAATGGTGTTCGGTCATGACATGCTTTAAAGTTACACAGATTTTTTATATTTTTGAACACATTTACCTCAAAATGATGGGTCCTATCTACACCATGTATCTATGAGAGAGAGTGACACATAAATATTTCCTGATCATAAATGTAGGGGTGTAGTTAAAATCAGTCTCAGCCAATGGACTAAAACATACACTGTTTTGGTAGTGACATGAAAATGCGGGACCGTTTTTTTTTTTTTTTACATACGTTTCATAATTTAGATGTTTTGTCTCTTGGTGCTAGTCTTGGGGGAAAAATTGCTAAAGGGATCTGAAAAGTCACAAAATTTAGCATATTTCAAATATAGAAAAATATATTTTTAAACTTAATTTTAACAATAACATGTTACCTCGCTTGTGTTTGTTTTTCAGCTGCTCAGCTAGAGTGTTCTGCTTATTCTGCTCCAGGATGTCCAACGTGATCCTCTCAGCTTGTTCTGGTCCAAAACGATTCATTGTCAGATCCACTGTGTCAGGAGTATCTGCCTTCTCCAGAGCAGCACTTTAAACACAGTAATGACCCTTTAAGCACCATTTAAACCTCTTCAGTTTATCTGTGTCTAGATCTTAATTGGTTTAAAAAGATTAAATAAGTTTTATTAATGAGCACAAAAATTAATGAGCAAAATCTCGATAGGTCAGAATTTTATGAAGCAGTATATACTAATTTACCAGTAAAATGAAGACAACTGTAGGCTTCTTGTTTCACCTCTGAACTGGCTTCTTCAGAAAAAGCTCTGAAGCTTATCTCCGGGAAAACAAGTGAAACCAGTTTTTCAAGAGAGATGTGAGAAAACCCTGGGGGTTTTGGCTCTCTGCATCACTGACACACATGATGGAGGCCTATTTACATCAGTTCAAGCCTTAATCGCGACGTTTTGGGAGTTTATCATCCTTCTTCAGGCGACCTTGAACACCAAACGACTGTAATTCTCTACATCAGTCACACCTATACTCTTTTCAAAGGGGTGTGGCTTTCCAACACACCCAAACGACATTCTCAACACTATGTGGTGCATCAGTAATGCATGGATACGCTGTTTCCGTTCAAATCAAAGCAGAAACAAACATACAATACATAGCCATGCGTTACTGATGACAGAGAATAGCGTACGCACTTTGCGTCCATCGGATGCTTTCCAAAATCCTGAGAGGATTATCGGTGCCCCTCTGCCCAGCCTCCAAGAATTTTACACCTCCAGAGTGAGGAAAAGGGCTAAGAAAGTCACTCTGGACCCTTCACACCCAGCTCACTCTCTCTTTGTACTGTTGCCCTCTGGCCGGCGCTACAGATCACTGAGCACAAAAACAGCCAGACACAAGAACAGTTTTTCCCCCAGGCCGTATCCCTCCTGAACAACACATAACACACCCAGGTACTGTACATCTGTAAATAACTCATCAAACCTTCATCTGTAAGGGGAAAATGGACAACCTACATATCAAAACAGAGAGAAGACAGATAAATGCCAAAGTGGAATATGTTCAGCAAAGTAAATGTATGTACGGAACGGAAATGAGTATTATGTTAATGAATGTATGACCACAAATATCATGTATATATGCTTACAAATATTTGCTTATATCATAACCAGTTGACCAGACCAAAATTTCTTTTACTTTTTGTATTATACTTTGTGGAAAAATATTTATGTATGTACCCATGAAGGAGTGTTGTTTGTTTGTTGTTGTGTTGAAATTCATAAAAATAAAGTAAAAAAAAAAAAAAAAACCTTCATCTGTACATAGGACACATGCACATTCACAGTTCTGTCTATGGACATTTTCTTTCTATATATTTTTATTTTTTATTACTATCATTATTCTTAATTATTGCCTATTCTCTTCATTATTAGTGTTCTTTATTACCTTAATTATATGTTGTCTCTGTTTACACTGTTGTCTATTTGTACTTTCTGTACTGGAAGCTCCTAACACCAAGACAAATTCCTTGTGTGTGCAAACACACTTGGCAATAAAGCTCTTCTGATTCTGATTCTGATTCTGAAAATGGCGCTACGGTGACACAGAGACAGAGAATTGTTGAATAAATGTCATTATTTTTTTTTCTTTGCGTACAAAAAGTATTTTCGTCACTTCATAAAATTCAGATTGAACCACTGATGTCAGATGGACTATTTTGACTATGTTTTTTTATACTTTTCTGTGTCTTGACAGTGTCGTTTATTTGGCAGTCAATAGGACAGTCACAAGCCTCCCGGTTTTCGTCCAAAATATCTTAAATTGTGTTCCGAGGACGAAAGAAGCTTTTATGGGTTTGGAACGACATGGGGGTAAGTGATTAATGACAAAACTTTCATTTTGGGGTGGAATAACTCTTTAAAGACTTTTTGGTCATCATGAGAGGCCCAGAGCGTGAGGCATGGGCTTGGTTAGGGTTTATGGACCCAAAAATCAGAGCAAAGTCCAATTTTGGTTATGCACTGTCCTTCGACATCAACTGGCCGCCACTCTATGGTTCCCAAAAATTCTAAAAGGTCTGTATGACACTGTGTGAGGGTAGCATCAGCCAAAAATATATATATAAAAAAACTGTTATATCATCCCAAAGTTGGGCTAAAAGGCCCAGGGCTGTTCTTTCTAGGTTTGCACACTAAACTAATGGCAGGTTTTGAGTGTGGCAGATTGCATCATTCAAAAACGAATCTCAACATCTTTTTAGATGGAGAACATATTTTTTGAACCCTTCAAAAATTATATTTTGGCTCTCTGCATCACTGACACACATGATGGAGGCCTATTTACATCAGTTCAAGCCTTAATCGCGACGTTTTGGGAGTTTATCATCCTTCTTCAGGCGACCTCGAACACCAAACGACTGGAATTCTCTACATCAGTCACACCTATACTCTTTTCAAAGGGGTGTGGCTTTCCAACACACCCAAACGACATTCTCAGCACTGTGTGGTGCATCAGTAACGCATGGATACGCTGTTTCCGTTCAAATCAAAGCAGAAACAAACATACAATACATAGCCATGCTATGTTTTTCTTTGCGTACAAAAAGTATTCTCGTCACTTCATAAAATTCAGATTGAACCACTGATGTCAGATGGACTATTTTGATGATGTTTTTTTATACTTTTCTGTCTTGACAGTGTCATTTACTTGGCAGTCAATAGGACAATCACAACCCAGCTTACAGGGAACGTTCTCTAAAGGTTCTCTCAAAGTTATCAAAAAACATTCTTGCGGTAACGTTAGTAGAACGTTTTCTTAACGTTATCTGCCATTGATAAACGTTCTAAAAACGTTAGCATAAAAACTTTATAATTGCTTTGTTAGTGGAACGTTCTAAAAACATTATCATTAAAAACGTTATCATTGCGTTGTTAATGGAACGTTCTAAAAACGTTAGCATGAAAAACGTTATAATTGCATTGTTAGTGGAACGTTCTAAAAACTTTATCATTAAAAACGTTATCATTGCATTGTTAATATAATGTTCTAAAAACGTTAGCATGAAAAACGTTAGCATTGCATTGTTAATGGAACATTCTAAAAACATTAGCATTAAAAACTTTATAATTGCATTGTTAGGGGAACGTTTATAAAACGGTAGCATTAAAAAGGTTATCATTGCGTTGTTAATGGAACATTCTAAAAACGTTAGCATGAAAAATGTTATCATTGCGTTGTTACAGTTTTTCTCGATTGCTAACACACTATAACTGATTAATTTGGCCCAATTTTCCAAACCATTCATACAGTTCTCGAAAGAAAGACACGTTTCTCAATTTTAACACATTCCACCTGCTTTCACGCATGCTCCAATTTGCTCAATGTTTTCTGCAAAACTCTACACAATAACAGCATCATTTTGCAAAGGTTTAACCATGTTAACATTTAGAAAACAAAAATACACAATATAACTACCTCAAGAATCACAAAATGAACACAAATAGCACACATTTATCCATGTTTGAACATTCAGCAAAACTGATGACACAGGTCAGAATCTCAGGATGATATGAACAAGAGCACATGTGGTTATGTGTTTTGGAAAATGAATCCTGGTAATGGGAGACAGAGAAGAATAGGATGAGAAAAGAAAAATTAAGGGGATGAGGTCAAAGGTTATTTGTTCCTGATGAAATATAAAGCATAGTTGAGCATGTTCTTGTTCATGGAATGAGCATAAGGAAAGCTGCCTGCAGGCTCATCTACTTACACATTACCATTACAGTACATGCAGTACTTCAGATGAGAGAACTTTCACTATTCTTTGTACTGTAAATACTGTAGCACACACCCTCAAACTCGTAACTGTTGAATTGATTTGTAGCCAAGTACTTTTTACATGTATTTGTGCAGAACTGAGAGTCAACTGTCTAAGGGAGGCAGATAAAGTATTTTCTCAGAAGACTATGAAACTGTTATAGTACAACACATAAGGATATTACCAATGCTGTAATGCAGCTTGGCAGAGGATGTTGTATTTATTTATTTATTTATTGCTGTACAGAAACTGACAGGATATTCCAGTGTGTGTTTACTGTATATTCAGTTGTTTGGTTTTTGTATTTTTCTCTTCTAGTGATTTTCATCTACTGTAGGATCACTTTACAGTAGTGTAATGAAAGTAAACTTTTCTTAAAGTTTATTGCTTATTTTTACTGTATCTGCATCCCTCTATTTATGTTGCATACTGTAACAGACCATTGCGCTGAACGGTTCTCTTTGCATAACCGTTCCATTCCACGCCGATCCGAGCCGGCTGGTACAGTTCTCTTTGGAATGCAATTCAAATGCGTCAGTCATTGCCATGGTAACAAGTGTTTACATATGATATGAGGTGTAAATAACCACCGCGTTATGGAGGATGATCAGAAATTTCTTTAGATTTTATTACTAATTTGTGTTTACACTGTTCAAAATAGCGCTTAGCGCGCTACGGAGAAACTAGCAGCCAGGCAACAGACAAGTGACAGATCCTGAGTGGCGACGTCACGCACATGCACTCTACCAGCACGGCTCAGCACGGTTGTCTAACCATGCCGAGAATTCGAGGCCGAGAACGGTTTGTAATCGTGCCGCGCCGTACCAGGCTCAAGTGGATATACAACTGAAACCGTTCCTGACAGTTCTTAGAACCGTTCGGCCCGATAGTGGAAAAGTGGCTATTGACTAAAAAAAGGATTCCTTTTTCCCAAAAGGAGGTTTTTGTAACATTGTTTTGAATTGATCTCACTAGTGTTCTCTAGGCAGTGCAGTAGTGTGTGTATTTTACAGGTTTGTGTCATCTGAGGCCAAAGTTTTAGTCTAACAAAAGAGAACATGTTTTTGACTAAAATGTTTGAAATTTGCACAAACTGGTGTGTAGTTTTGAGATTGTGTTGAGAAAATGGTGAATTGTTTCATGAATTGTGTGTTAGCAATCGAGAAAAACTGTAACTGAGTCCTGGTGTCCACTACAGAAAACAAAGCATATGAATAAAATATCTTAAAAACAGTAAATAATAATAATAATAATAATAAACTATTTCATTAAAAATAAACTTTTTTATTTAAAAAAATAAAAAAAATCTTTCCCTATTTCTCAGGAGGAATTCTTGCAATCATTATTTGATCATCCTTACCCTATTCAAATTTATATACGTTTATAACGTGATAGGATGGGCGTGGTTTTGGAGAGTATGTGCGTATCAATCAAACACAGCGGGACTAACGGACGACTCATTCAGAGCGACAGAGGCTTTCAGGTAAGCTTAGTGAATTTTGTTGATTGTATGAAAAATACTTTAATCACAATGTTGATTAGCTTAGTTTTGCAGCAGTTACTATTGTTTTAATGAGGTTATGAGCAGTTTAACAGTGTTATTGAATTTTCTCGAAAACTGCTACCGCCATTTACAGAGCTGTTAGCTAAGGAATACAGTCGAAATTACGTTGATAGAAATTTTAACTAAGACAGGATTTTCCCCCTATACTATTTAGTTAACTCTTTTCATATATTAAAAATGTTTTTCGTTAGAGCACATTCTTGAGAGTCACCAAATCGGCTAAGGTTAGCTGACCGGAGGGATTGAAAGCATTTTTTCCTACAGCGGTAAAGTTAGTTTGTATGTTTGATATTCATTAGACATTCTCGGTTTCATACCATACTCTTTGCGTGTGTTATGTTTTTATATACGGTAACTTACTGAATCCATATTTTTGATATGTTTAATATACTACGTACTTACAGCCATTAAACTCTACCGTTTGAGATAAAAGCTACATCCACACGACCTACATCCCTATCCGATCTCTTTTTTCCCCTCGTCTCAAGAAATATCTGCGTAACTTGCACACTAAACCACGAAACCGACACAAAACGATGTAGTATACATGCCAGACCAGCATATGGCGCTGTAATTCTGCCACAGAGATACACTAAAAACGGAAAAGAAGACTTGGACTGTGCGCATAATAAATATTGCGCGCGGTATACAAACGAACATGAAACAATACATTTATTAATCTGTGTTAATGTTAGTTAATAAAAAGACAATCGTTCAGTGTTTGTTCATGTTGTTATTGCTGTTAACACGTGACGTAGCGTTGTCTGACTAGCGACAAGACGTGGGGCGATGACATCATTTCACAAAATATACTGATTGGCTGTACACACGAAAACGCAAGGGTGTCGTTTTCAGATTTATCCACTCTGGGACCCTGTTTAAAAAAATAGCGGTCTCACTCTCCCAAAATGCCGGATCCGTCTGGACGATATGCCAATACGATACAATTTTTTTTGTGTATAACGTTACAGCTAAACGTGTCTCTCTGTGGACGGGGCCAAAGGAATCTGTTATGAAATCAAGAGAAGGATTCAGTAGCGGATAATCAACCGTTTATTCCCAAACACAACAGAGTCACTGATGGCACCGGAGCTCGTGCACAGCGTGGATGGAACAGGGCGCAGGGACGCAATGGGCAGACAGATCCAACAGCAGATTCCTCCGAAGCCAGGGTAGAGACCGGAACACACCAGAAGACAGAAAGGACGCAGGACAGGAACACAGAGAAACTCTGACGATCTGACAAAGACACACAGGTTAGCAGGTCTTAAATAGCTCCCAGTAATAAGCCCCAGCTGGCACTGATCAGCCCGTAATCACGAGCTCAGACACACCCACTCACCCAACACACACCACACAGACCAGCATGAATGAGACCGTGACTCCAGCAACCGTGACAGTACCCCTCCTCCTAAGAGCGCCCCCTGGCGCTCCCAGCCAACCCTTCCCTGTTGATTGTAATCATCAATAAGGGAGTGATCCAGAATGTCCCTGGCAGGAACCCAACTTCTCTCCTCCGGACCGTAACCTTCCCAGTCCACCAAGTACTGGAATCCGCGTCCCCTCCGCCTCGAGTCCAGAATACGATTGACCGAATATGTTGGTTCCCCGTCTACGAGACGCGGCGGTGGGGGAACCGGGGCAGGCGGATTAAGGGGTGAGCGAAAAACGGGCTTTATTTTAGAGACGTGAAACACGGGATGAATTCTCCTGTACACTGGAGGAAGTTTGAGGCGGACTGCCACCGGACTAAGAATCTTGGTGACAGGAAACGGGCCAATGAATTTGGGAGCAAGTTTATTACAGACGGAACGGAGCGGAATGTTCTTAGAAGAAAGCCACACTTTTTGACCAACGACGTATACGGGAGGCTTCAACCGGTGGCGATCGGCCTGAGCCATAGTGCGCGCTCCCACTCGAAGGAGAGTCTCACGGGCTCTTCTCCAAGTGCGGCGACACCTCTGGACGAAGGCGTGGGCTGAGGGAACCGCGACTTCGGTTTCCAGACTAGGAAAAATAGGTGGCTGGTAACCTAAACTACACTCAAAAGGCGAAAGACCCGTGGAGGACACTGGTAACGAGTTATGTGCGTACTCAACCCATGAGAGGTGCTGGCTCCAGGAAGCGGGATTCTGAGTGACCAAACATCGCAACACTCTCTCAAGATCCTGGTTGGCCCGTTCCGTTTGTCCGTTGCTCTGAGGATGAAACCCAGAGGACAGACTAACACTCGCCCCCAGTAAACGACAGAACTCTTTCCAAAATTTGGAAACGAATTGGGGTCCCCTATCGGAAACCACGTCCATCGGGAGGCCATGAATGCGAAAGACGTGATCAACGATAGTAACCGCTGTCTCCTTGGCAGACGGTAATTTGGGCAAGGGAATGAAATGAGCCGCCTTCGAGAACCGGTCCACTACGGTCAAAACGACCGTATTGCCCTGGGAGAGCAGTGACGAAATCGAGCGCGATGTAGGACCAGGGTCTCGAAGGGACCGACAGCGGTTGAAGTAACCCTTCCGGGGGTCGATTGGAAGTCTTACCACGAGCACAAACTGAACAGGCCAAAACAAACTCTCGGATGTCACGAGCCATGGAATTCCACCAGAATCGCTGTTTAACTAAAAAACTGGTACGATTCACTCCTGTATGACAATCCATATTGGAGCAGTGACCCCACCGAATAACGTCGGACCTCAATCTCTCCGGCACAAATAACCGACTCGGTGGACACCCGGGCGGAGGCGTTACCCCTTCTAAGGCTGTGCGAACCTTCGATTCGACCTCCCATGTGAGTGTGGAGACCACCAGTCTCTCAGGTATAATACACTCGGGAGTGGACAGGCGCTCGGACTGATCAAAAATGCGAGATAACGCATCGGGTTTGATGTTCTTGGAACCCGGACGATAGGACAGCGAAAACTCAAAACGACCGAAAAACAGTGCCCACCGAGCCTGCCTGGAGTTAAGACGTTTAGCGGATCTGATATACTCAAGGTTTTTATGGTCAGTCCAGACAATAAAGGGTACCCCCGACCCCTCCAACCAATGACGCCACTCCTCCAATGCTAACTTGACTGCCAACAACTCTCTGTTACCAATGTCGTAGTTACGTTCAGCGGACGACAAACGATGAGAAAAAAACGCGCAAGGGTGCATCTTGTCGTCCGAGGAGGAGCGTTGGGAAAGAACCGCACCTACCCCCACCTCTGACGCATCGACCTCCACCACAAACTGACGTGTGGGATCAGGGGCAACGAGAATGGGAGCTGAAACAAAGCGGCTCTTGAGGTTGGTAAAAGCAGCCTCAGCTGCCTCAGACCACCTGAACGTCGTCTTGGTGGAGGTCAAGGCAGTCAGGGGAACGGCTAGTTGGCTGAAATTGCGAATGAAACGCCTGTAGAAATTGGCGAACCCCAGAAACCTCTGCAGGGCCTTACGGGAATCTGGGATTGGCCAGTCCACCACAGCCTTAACCTTGTCGGGATCCATGCGCATCCCCTCGGACGAGACGATGTAACCCAAAAATGGAACTGACTGTGCATGAAACTCGCATTTCTCCGCCTTGACAAAAAGCCCATTCTTGAGCAGCCTCTGGAGCACTCGCCTGACGTGCTGAACATGTTCCTGGAGAGAAGAAGAAAATATCAATATGTCATCCAGGTAGACATATATGAACTGATCTACCATGTCTCTCAGCACGTCATTGACGAGTGCTTGAAACACCGCGGGGGAGTTGGATAGCCCGAAGGGCATAACAAGATATTCAAAGTGCCCCCTGGGGGTGTTAAACGCGGTCTTCCACTCATCCCCCTCCCTAATGCGGACCAAATGATAAACGTTGCGCAAATCCAATTTACTGAAGATGGATGCTCCCTGCAACCGCTCGAAAGCTGAAGACATCAATGGCAAAGGATAAGTATTCTTTACCGTGATGTTGTTCAACCCTCGATAATCAATGTAAGGTCGCAGGGAACCATCCTTCTTTCCCACGAAAAAAAACCCTGCCCCAGCGGGAGAAGAGGAAGGACGGATGAGCACGGCTGCTAGAGAATCAGAAATATATTTCTCCATGGCCTCCCTCTCTGGAACCGAAAGCGAGTACAACCTGCCCTTAGGCGGAGACGTACCTGGCACTAGATCTATGGCACAGTCATAGGGACGATGTGGAGGAAGAGAAGCAGCCCTGGACTTACTGAACACCTCCTTCAGGTCGAGATACTCCTCCGGCACGTTTGAAAGATTCACCACCTCATCCTGCAACGACACACAAGACACAGGAGAACAAGCAGACACAAGACAAGATGCATAACATCTCTCACTCCACTCGGAAACAGAATTCTGGCCCCAGTTGACCCTGGGGTTGTGCTGAACGAGCCAGGAGTGACCCAGTACCACCGGGGCCAGGGGTGAGTCAAAGACATAAAACGTCCCAGTCTCAGTGTGGTTGCCAGATGTGATGAAAGTGAGAGGTACTGTGGAATGGGTGATGTCAGAAAGTGACTGTCCATCAAGTGCACTGACCGGAATCCTGTGGTGGAGCATGGTAGTGGGGATCTGGAGTTGGTGAACCAGTCTGTGGTCTAAAAAACTCTCCTCCGCCCCCGAATCCAGCAGCGCTGAGCCGTCGTAACTCCCTGCCGCCCATTGCAGTCTTACCGGGAGGAGAGTGGTGTTGGAGGATTGGTTGAAGGCCACTCCACCCGACAGTAACCTCCGTTCTACTGCCGGGCTTGCCCTTTTACTGGACACTCCACCAGGAAGTGTCCTGGTGCCCCACAGTACATACACAATCCTCCTTGTGCGTTCTCTCTCCTCCCGGGAAAGCCGAGCTCTACCGACCTGCATGGGTTCGTTGTCAGACCGATGGCTGACCGTGCCTCCAGACTTGATGGGGAAATCATCCTGGGTAGCCGTCACCCACTGACGATCTCGCTGGTCACGTTGCTGTAATCGTGAGTCCACCCGAAGCGCTAGCTCGATCAATCCATCCAAACTAGTGGGCAACTCTCCGCAGAATATCTCCCCCTGGATCTGATCAGCCAACCCATGCAGGAACATGTCCCACTGCGCCTCCTCGTTCCACTTGCACTCCGCCGCCAGGGTTCGGAACTCGATGGAAAGTCCGAGACAGATCTTTCACCCTGGCGGAGATCGGCCAGCCTGCGCACCGCCTCGCGCCCGACTACCGCGCGGTCGAAGACCCTCCTCATCTCATCGGATAGTGCGTGGAACGAGGAACAGCAGGGATGATGATTCTCCCACACCGCCTCTCCCCATAATGCTGCCCTGCCAGACAGCAGCGTGAGGACAAATGCCACTTTGGACTCCTCTGTGGCGAAGGTCTGCGGTTGCAAAGACAAGAACATTGAGCATTTGACCAAAAAGGCTCGACATAGATTGGGCTCACCCTTGTAGACTTCCGGTGCCGGCAGCCGCGGCTCGTGTTGAGTCCGGCTGCTCGGAGGCGCTGGGGGAATCGGCGGGGGGAGTGGCGCAGCGGGCATCCTCAGATGTTGAATTTGAGCGGTGAGCTCGGACACCTGCGCCACTAACGCTTGCACGGCTACCGTTTATTTAAACCGTTTATTCCCAAACACAACAGAGTCACTGATGGCACCGGAGCTCATGCACAGCGTGGATGGAACAGGGCGCAGGGATGCAATGGGCAGACAGATCCAACAGCAGATTCCTCCGAAGCCAGGGTAGAGACCGGAACACACCAGAAGACAGAAAGGACGCAGGACAGGAACACAGAGAAACTCTGACGATCTGACAAAGACACACAGGTTAGCAGGTCTTAAATAGCTCCCAGTAATAAGCCCCAGCTGGCGCTGATCAGCCCGTAATCACGAGCTCAGACACACCCACTCACCCAACACACACCACACAGACCAGCATGAATGAGACCGTGACTCCAGCAACCGTGACAGAATCAAACCAACTAAAAAAAAATCCCTAAATATTATTCCCTATAATGCAAAAGGTTTGTTTTTTCTGATTATGCCTGTATTTTTTTTTATATGCGGTATTGAATCCATATTTTTATGTTTAATATACTGTACTTAAATTCATTTAACTCTGCCACCGTTTGAGATAAAGTTATCAAACCAACTGTAAAATTATCAGAATATTATTCCCGATAATGCACAAGGCTTTTTTTTCAGATTGTTCAAGTTTTCTGTTATGTCAATGCTTAACATTTCATCAGCAAATTAAATTTTCTAATTTACCACTTTTTCTCTTGTCTTTGTCAGTGGTATTTTCCCAAACATATATCCCTCATGGAGTCTGACCAGGAATGGGTATGCGCATCAATTGATATTCTGCACAAACACTTGAACACGGGCCAGAAATATAGCACATTTATAGCCTATAGGTTAACCCTAGAGGCTGGAATCCACATTAAAATAAATCCTCACCAGTCTACATCCAAGTCAGGTGCAGTTATAACCTATAAATTGAATGCTATTTGATGTTTTAAAATGATCTAACTGACCAACGCCGCTTCAATTCATTGATCATAGTTGTTCATCGAGATTAAACGGATGCCGCTGAAAAAAAAAAAAAAAAAAGTTTTAATGACTTGTTTATGCATTAAATAACTAAGATACAAAACTGGTTAAGTAAAATATTCTTAATATAATAGGCCTATTGTTCAAATATATAGACTGCGAAGACCTTTTGCATCTGCATAACAAAGTGAATTATTTTACTATGCAGTGATACGAAATTAAACCAAACAAGGTGTAATGAAAAAATAAATATTTAGACAAACAAAATAAAAAAAAAATAACCCCACAGTATGCGCGCCGAACGCACAATCTGTCAGCACACAGACGAGAGGACACAGAGGTAAGTGCACAAACAGCAGGTTTATTAGACAATGGCGGGGAGTGAAGAGCAAGGCAGATAGTCCAGGTGGGTAAGCAGATGATAACAGGTGACATGGGTCTTATCTGTAAGGTGATCCCTTTCCTTTCCTTCTAGGAGAACTGTGGAGATCTGGAGAACGAGGAAACGGTGGAGCACTGAAGCTGGGGAGAACAGGAAGATGATCACTGGAGACACTGGCAGGTAAGTATAGCAGGAGAGAGTCAGGTTAGTACACAATGACTGTTCATCTCGCAGTGCAAACTGTAAACCAGACAGTGATGGCTTCGGAGGAGTGCGTTGATATAGTGCTCTGATGAGTGGAGACAGGTGGCGGTGCTCAGTAATCAGGTGCTCCAGGTGATGGTGATCGTGACTGATGACTTTGATTCCCTGACATTATCTTGCACTCTGCATGCATGCAGCGCAGATAGCGACAAGAGTTATTTGAAACACATAAAATGTTTAAACAAGATAATATTGACAATGACATTTTAAATAGTTTTGGCGAGCTGAAAATGCGATTTCTAAAATGTTATTAGAATGAATGTATTTCTAAAATGTTATGATACGGTAAGCCTGACACAGCAGTAGACCTTATCAGTCATCAGCAACGAGGCAAAAATGCAAGTGGTGGCGGGGGCGCCTCCCTGACATGCTTGAGCATTAATTATTTTCCACACAAACACTTGAATATGAATAATAGCCTAGAGCACATTTATATTAACGCTAGAGTGTGGGATCCGCATTAAAATAAATCCTCACCAGTCTACATCCGAGACAGATGCAGTTTTAACCTGCAAATTGAAGGCTATTTGATGTTTTAAAATGATCTAATGGGCAATGCTGCTCCGAATCATTGATCATTGTTGTTGATCAAGATTAAACATGTCGCAGTCATAAACTTGTTTTGACGAGTCTCATAAACTTATTTTAATAAATCGCTTATGCATTAAATGACACAGATACAGAACAGATTAAGTAAAATATGTTATATATATATATATATATTATATGTAGGCTATTGTACAAATAGTAAAAAAAAAAAAGTTATAGACTGCGAATAAGATTGCAGTTTCACATTTTGCATACGCATAGCATAGTGAATTATTTTTAACATGCAATAATACAAAATAAAACCAAGCAATATTTGTAATGAAGAAAAAATCTTTTTAGACAAATAAGAAAGAATGATGTAAACCCACAGCACATCTCTTGCGTGTCACACTCAGCAGCATGCACGCGCCGAACACGCAAAATCTTGCTCTCTGCATGAATGCAGCGCAGATACCTCGAGACAAGTTATTTGAAACACACTGAATGTTTAAATAAGATAATATTGACAATGAACATTATATGACATTTGAAAAAGTTTTGACGATTTGTCCTTCAGTCCGCCTGTGCATTTCTGGCCCGCACAGTCTTAGGCTCAATATCCGCGATGTTCTCGTTGAGAATGCAATTTCTTACATGTTAGAATAAATTAATTTCTAAAATGTTATGATATGGAAAGCATGAAACAGATCCCAGCAGTATAAACATACACAGCCTATCAGTCATCAGCAACGAGGTAGTGCCAGTGTGAATATGATTTAATATGTAACGTCCATAACGGTCACGTCCGTAACCCATTTTTATGGTGGATAAGAGCAAAGAATGGAAATGAACTGTTGATCATAATTAGCATGGCCATAAGTTAGCTTTGTACAGAAAGTTTCAAGTTAATTGCATTAATAATTACTGTAAGATATAAACTTAATCTTTAAAATGTTATGGACGTGACACAGCGCTGAAGCATCCAGACCTCATAAATCTAGCCCTTATAAATCCAAAAATCATCGCTGTTTGGACAAAGTGAGTTTATTTACTTTTCAGACAGGCCTCCATCTTTCTACAAAATACTTACTGTTGACATAAATTAGAAAATAGGGAAGTCTTTGATCTCTCATTTGAAAACATGAAATACAGTCGAATGAAAATGTAATTTTACTTTAGGTGCACCCCTCATATGTGGTGGATAAACAGCGATTTCCTTCACATTTCTATTAAAGCACGTTAATGCAGTAAAATACAGACCTAAATGCACAAGTTAAACAGGGTTTTATTCTTTTGGTAAAAACTTTATTTTTTCATGGTAATGATGACTTTTGCATGGAATTGCCCTATAGTATATATGAATAATTGTTATTATCATAAATATTAAATGTTGCTTTTTATTTTACAGGACAATATTATTACAATCAAGAAATCCAAATGTTTGTCAATAGGCACTTTTGCACCGGAGGAACCTTTTCATAGTTCCTAGAACTATTGCCGGAAGTTCCCACTTTTTAGCTTGAATAATGTTCTTATAACCAAAAAAATAACGTTAATACGTCTCAAAAAAAAAGAACCTTCAACAATAATGTTTTTATAATTTAATGGGAACGTTAGGGAAATGTTCTTAGAATATTAATATAATAGGGATGGAACATTCTAAAAATGTTTTAAATAAAGTTCTTAGAACATTAATATAACAAGAGACTGGAACGTTCTAAAAACGTTTTTAATAATGTTCTTGTAACCAAACAAGAACATTAATACAACGTCTAAAAACTGGACGTCTTGAATGTTCTAAGAACATTCAAACAATGGTTTTTTATAACTTACTGGGAACGTTAGGAAAACATTCTTAGAACATTAATATAATGGGAAATGGAATGTTTTAATAACGTTCTAAGAACATTAATATAACAAGAGACTGAAATGTTCTAAAAACGTTTTGAATAACGTTCTTAAAACCAAACAAGAACGTTAATACAACGTCTAAAAAACTGGACGTTTTGAACGTTCTAAGAACATTCAAACATAACGTTTTTATAACTTAATGGGAACGTTAGGAAAACATTCTTAGAACATTAATATAATGGGGAATGGAACGTTTTAAATAACGTTCTTAGAACATTAATATAACAACAAAAAAAACTGAAACGTTCTAAAAACGTTTTGAATAACATACTTATAACCAAACAAGAACGTTAATACAACGTCTAAAAAACTGGACGTTTTGAACGTTCTAAGAACATTCAAACATAACGTTTTTATAACTTAATGGGAACGTTACGGGAACGTTTTTATAACGTAAAATTGTTAGCTGGGAAGCCTCCCGGTTTTCATCCAAAATATCTTGAATAGTGTTCCGAGGATGAAAGAAGCTTTTATGGGTTTGGAACGACATGGGGGTAAGTGATTAATGACAAAACTTTCATTTTGGGGTGGAGTAACTCTTTAAAGACTTTTTGGTCATCATGAGAGGCCCAGAGCGTGAGGCACGGGCTTGGTTAGGGTTTATGGACCCAAAAATCAGAGCAAAGTCCAATTTTGGTTATGCACTGTCCTTCGACATCAACTGGCCGCCACTCTATGGTTCCCAAAAATTCTAAAAGGTCTGTACGACACTGTGTGAGGGTAGCATCAGCCAAAAATATATATATAAAAAAACTGTTATATCATCCCAAAGTTGGGCTAAAAGGCCCAGGGCTGTTCTTTCTAGGTTTGCACACTAAACTAATGGCAGGTTTTGAGTGTGGCAGATTGCATCATTCAAAAACGAATCTCAACATCTTTTTAGATGGAGAACATATTTTTTGAACCCTTCAAAAATTATATTTTGGCTCTCTGCATCACTGACACACATGATGGAGGCCTATTTACATCAGTTCAAGCCTTAATCGTGACGTTTTGGAGTTTATCATCCTTCTTCAGGCGACCTCGAACACCAAACGACTGGAATTCTCTACATCAGTCACACCTATACTCTTTTCAAAGGGGTGTGGCTTTCCAACACACCCAAACGACATTCTCAACACTATGTGGTGCATCAGTAACGCATGGATACGCTGTTTCCGTTCAAATCAAAGCAGAAACAAACATACAATACATAGCCATGCGTTACTGATGACAGAGAATAGCGTATGCACTTTGCGTCCATCGGATGCTTTCCAAAATCCTGAGAGGATTATCGGTGCCCCTCTGCCCAGCCTCCAAGAACTTTACACCTCCAGAGTGAGGAAAAGGGCTAAGAAAGTCACTCTGGACCCTTCACACCCAGCTCACTCTCTCTTTGAACTGTTGCCCTCTGGCCGGCGCTACAGATCACTGAGCACAAAAACAGCCAGACACAAGAACAGTTTTTCCCCCAGGCCGTATCCCTCCTGAACAACACATAACACACCCCGGTACTGTACATCTGTAAATAACTCATCAAACCTTCATCTGTACATAGGACACATGCACATTCACATTCACAGTTCTGTCTATGGACATTTTCTTTCTGTATATTTTAATTTTTTATTACTATCATTATTCTTAATTATTGCCTATTCTCTTCATTATTAGTGTTCTTTATTACCTTAATTATATGTTGTCTCTGTTTACACTGTTGTCTATTTGTACTTTCTGTACTGGAAGCTCCTAACACCAAGACAAATTCCTTGTGTGTGCAAACACACTTGGCAATAAAGCTCTTCTGATTCTGATTCTGAAAATGGCGCAACGGTGACACAGAGACAGAGAATTGTTGAATAAATGTCATTATTTTTTTTTCTTTGCGTACAAAAAGTATTTTCGTCACTTCATAAAATTCAGATTGAACCACTGATGTCAGACGGACTATTTTGACTATGTTTTTTTATACTTTTCTGTGTCTTGACAGTGTCGTTTACTTGGCAGTCAATAGGACGGTCACAAGCCTCCCGGTTTTCATCCAAAATATCTTAAATTGTGTTCCGAGGATGAAAGAAGCTTTTACGGGTTTGGAACGACATGGGGGTAAGTGATTAATGACAAAACTTTCATTTTGGGGTGGAGTAACTCTTTAAAGACTTTTTGGTCATCATAAGAGAGGCGCAGAGCGTGAGGCACGGGCTTGGTTAGAGTTATGGACCCAAAAATCAGAGCAAAGTCCAATTTTGGTTATGCACTGTCCTTCGACATCAACTGGCCGCCACTCTATGGTTCCCAAAAATTCTAAAAGGTCTGTCTATTTTTGGCTGATGCTAGCCTCACATAAAGTTGTACAGATCTTTTACGCTGAATCTTGATATCTGTGTGACTCTACTTGATCCCATCCAAACCATGTCTGCATCACGACTTAATGCTCAAAATATTAAAACAGGACAAAATTTCATGCAGTTGTATTCTTGGGCTACTTATAATGTGAAATAACTAAATCTAAACAATGACCTCAGAGATCAAACTTTGGGTGAGATCAGAGAATCAAGCCACTATGTTATGACTGAATCATCAAATCAGTTTTTTTCTCACAACTTTTACTATAACAAATGTGCTTCAGAAACACACAGTTAAAACAACCAGAGAAAAACTTAAGTTAAAAAGTCAAGGGTCAGGAACCCAACTAAAGCAAGCACTTACCTCCATAACGGTGACTTCAAACTTTATTATTTTCAATAAAACAGCGCTTAGGCTTCCTGGAGGCTAAGTGAGGGCTGCCCGTGAAGGGCCAGTGCTAAGGGGCCAACATTTTGCCAATGAGCAAATTCTCAGGGGCCCTGCACTGGCAGCCCTAAGTTGGCCCGTAAAGGGCCAGTGCAGGCTTGTTTGCAGGGAAAGTTGGTATGCCCCATGCTCCATCTCAACTGAATTTTAGTCCGTTACTAACCTGACACAGAAAATGCGGTAACAAGGATACAACGTAATCTACTTGAGAGAATAATTTCAGAGTAATTCGGAATAAAATCAAATATAACAATTTATTATCAATCAGGTAAATATGTATTATGCCATTACATAGCCAATTCAGAGATTTCAAATCAAATCAATACAAAACATCAAATTCTCAAAGATAATACTAAAAGTAAAAGATGCATACCTGACAAATACATGCATTAGAAAAACACATAGCATAGAGTGTGAGGAAACTCTACGCTACGGGCTTCTGGCTACAGAATCGCCCTGATCTTCTTGCTGTCACATGCATGTTCCTGTTGAGTTCCTGTTTTCCTTATTTGGTTCTGTTCCTGTTCTCATTAGTTCATTAGTTAATTATCATTCAGTCTTATCACCTGTGTTCAATTAATCATCTGGTTTGTTCCTTTGTTCCCTGCCTTTATAAGTCCTCAGTTTTCCCGTTGTCTTTGCCTTGGATTGATGTTGTCTTATTGGAACTTGTGTGGTGATGCTGATTAAAAACTTCTTTCGTTTACGCCTGTGTTGGGTGCTTGTTTCTACAACCATGTAACTGTGACACTTGCAGCTTTCACTTAAATACCTCAGACCAAGACAAACATCCTCCAAAATGGAGACAGGAACTAACCATTAGAATTATCATTGATCAAGGCAAATTAACACCTTTTGGGACAGAAGATAGATAATTTGTATGAAAGACACTGGGAAATGATACGCCCTCTACAGCAATCAACTTATCTCTAAACTTTTAGGATTTGTATTACCTTTTTCTAATCTTGATGGCTGTCTGTCCTATTGTTAAGAGAATGAGACCTTTTTACCAGACACACAGAGACCTTTCAAACGACATCAAACAGTTGCATTGTTATACACTCTAATTAAGAAAAGTGGTTTTGGTGATCTCTGTAGTGTCCTGTGTTTAGATGGAAATGGGGAGAGAGAGGGGGAGAGTGAGTAAAGGAAGTGGAAAGGTGAGAAGGGACTTATCTCACATCTTCTCGCAGTGAGGTGTGGAAACAGATGTCTGTATGTTAATGCACTGTGTGTGTGTGTGTGTATTGTCCGTCTCAAATGATCAAAGTGTCTGAGGTTCTGTAAATCTTACACATGTACTGTAGTTACCATGATGAATATGGTTATCATTCAGTACTGTGACACATATTAAAGTACAAGCATCACTGTACCATGATTTCAGTTTCAGTTATGTGGTCAAACCAGTTTGGAAACATGATTTCATCTGGGCACTGAATCAAATATGTGCTGACTGAAGAACAGTTCATCTTTTGTATGGTTTGCGCAATCACAAGGGTTTATAAGGGTGAGGTGATTAATAGGAGGTTTTAAACAGGACCTTCACAATCTTCACACACCAGCACTGACTAGAAATGGCAGAACAAAACAGTGCCAGAATCATGTATGGAAATAAAGATCCACGTCAGTGGACTGAGAGACTAAAAGCTGTATTCAGAGAAGAGGAGCTTGTTCAAAATCCTGATGTTCTTTTCAAAATGTTTACCCCAATACATCCAACCGCTAAGAACAATCTAGCTCGTCTGGTCTTCAGACCCACTAATCCTGCTCCGTGGTTGAGATTAATTGAAGAGAGGTATAGAGATATCATTCCTAGGCAGATTGATTACAGCGAGATTCAAGATCCAGTTCAAGGTGAACCAGAGCAAGAAGAGCCAGTTCAAGGTGGACCAGTGATTGAAATCAATGGAACTTCAGCTGCATTGCAAAGATTTGTTGATGACTTTCGCAACAATGGTATTGAAAATGTGGAACAGATGGCAGCACTTAATTTAGGACAATGACGCAATTAAATAACGGCTATTAAAGATTGCCAAAAACATGAGGTAAGCAAATATTGTAGATGGTTATGTCATAAATTTATAGTATAATACATTTTGTGTATAGTATATAATTAAATATATTCATCAAAAACCCAGTCATTTCAGTGTTTGGTTTATCAGTTTCTTACTTCCATCTTAAAAGTGACTTTAACAATGATGTTTAACTAACCCCAACATAACTTCAGTCATGAACTAAGAAAATGCAGGAAATATGTTTTGACATTGAATGTGTCTGCTTTTCAAGCTTTCATTTGTATCTAGTTGTGTTGTATTGTGTTGTAGTCAACAAATATTGAAAACTAGCAAGTCTCTCTCACCAGAACTTTAGCTGAATAATCATTAAACATAAAATGAAGTGAGGAAGTTTTCGGACAATCCATTATTCCTAAAGTTGAATGAATTTGAAAACTCACATCATGTACCTTCATCAAGACAACCAATACAAATGCAAACAGTCACTATAAATACTAACATGAGTCAAACATCTCTGTATGAATATACACTATTTGAGTGCATGTAAGAGTTGTGATTCATCATCTAACAGCTGTTCTGTTTTCATGAGAATTCATTCATGTTTACCTTATAATAATATGATAGCATGAATAACAGCAGCTTATTTTGTCTTTTCCACACAGATGTCATGTTTGCAGCTGATGGGAACTTTTGAAGACATCAAGATTTGCATGTTTTGACCAGATTTAAAGCAAACAAAATACGAATCTATTGTATTTCTCTTCTCTGTCACAATCAAGCCAGACATCTCTGATTATATCTGACACAAAGTTGTTACCCTTTTTACTATAGTTTATATTTCTCTGGGTGTGTTTATTGAAAGTCAGTTTCTGGATAAAGCTTGAATTTCTATAAAGTTTCTATTTATCCCTTTCTATGTAAACCTTAAAATCTACACTGTTAACACATATTATCCTTTTGTGTAAATGTTGTCACAGTGTATGGGGTAAGTTGTCATTTGAAACTTGCCATAAACTATTATAATGCATCCCTGTGTCTGTGTGTGTGTCTGTGTGTGTGTGTGTGTGTGTGTGTGTGTGTGTGTGTGTGTGTGCTGGTATTCCTTATGTTATGAGGACCAAATATCCCCACAAGTATAGTAATACCAGTAAATTTTGACCTTGTGGGGACATTTTTTGGTCCCCATGAGGAAACAAGTTTATAAAATAATACAGATTTTTTTCTGAAGAAAAAGTTTTTCGAAAATATAAAAATGGCTGTAGTTTTGTGTGAGGGGTAGGTTTAGATGTAGAGTTACCCTAGTGAAAAAAAAGTACACTAAGTATGCTTGCAGCCAGACTAATTACCAGTATACTTCGTGTGTTAATTATTAGTTAACTTGAAGTGTGCTATTTTGGAACAAATGTTTTGTACTAAGTGTATTTTAGTTGTAATTAAATTATACTAAAGTATAACTTTAAGTGTATTTAGTTTACTTTTTGATGCTAAATTGGAACTACTTTAAGTATACTTAGTACACTTTAAGTACATGCCTATTTTCATGCTTAATTAGTGAAATTAAAGTGTACTTTTTTTGTATTACGAGTACATTACAAATTAATTATGAGTGTCTTTGAAACACACAAGCAATATACTATAAATGTATTATTTTTCAGTAAAAATATACTAATTTTCCCCCCAATGCTGATTCCACTTTTTAGGGTCATAACAATAAATACATAAATTCAATAACAGACAGAGACAGATTATAAAAAATTCAAAGTGTTTATTTAAACCTCAAATGGTTTTAGCATTGCAAAACATAAAATGCACCAACCATGTTTTTAAATAAAAAGAACGCCGAAAGAAACAAACATTAAGAAAAAAAAACATTTCAAACATGTAAATGCAATAAAACAAAAACAATACAAAATTTTAAATTATACATGTCCAAAAAATATTGCAATTCTATAAAGAATTGCTCTGTTACATTTGTGCCTGATGGCCACTCACACATCAGATGTACTTGTGCGTGGAAACTCTGCAAGAACAGCATTTGTTAAAGTAAAAGAGGTAAAGTCAGAGGGCATGTTCATACAAAATTGTATTTTTACTACATCAGACTGTAAATATCCTGTATTAAACCCATACTACTTAACAGAACAAACATCATGATTAGCAGTGAGGAATTGTATCAGTATGTCACGTCAATATTGCTTCCAGTGAATGTCAAACATACAGTATACATCAGAAGTGAGTACAACCCATGTAGCATCACTATAAATCACATGATACAACACTATTCAAGTTGAAAAGTATAGTATTTATAGAACAGATCAGGCTAAATTGTAATGTAGACACATGCCTTTTCTGTAAAGCTGCTTTGAGAAGTTAGTGTACTCTAAATAAGGGCATAAAGTGCAAACAGCAGCAGCAGTGCTCTGACACTAGACTTGGTTGACATCATCTCTTCGTCTTCAAAGACATTCAAAACATCCAGTGGGTTCCTCCCTCGTGACATTTCCTCTTCCTCCTCAACAGCAATGATGGGGACTGCTGCCTTCTGCACCTGGTCAGGCTCCTTTTTCTAAATGCATTAAAAAAAAGTGTTAGTATATGTCACAAATCATAAAATTAAGCCTTGTGTGGAAAAACATATTAAAATTTTCATAATTGAAAATAAAGGTGTGAAGGATCAGAGTAGTGTTTATTCAGTAGGGCGTGTATCCATTTAAAACCCTGTAGTACGTTTCAAAAACTTGTAGTAATTTTCACAACATGTCTTCCAGAGCTGTCGGTCAACTGGATTTAATCTGGAAAAACTTTCAGGGGTGTATCAGCTGAATGTTCTTGAGCTTGAATTGAATCGGGTTTTTCATTAATAAAACAACCAAATAAATATAAATAATAAATCAACACCTTTATACAAACCCAAAGCAACTTTAAGATAAGTGCAAGTGGAAATATAACACACAAGACCTTTTTTGTAATCCATATTAAGAAAGCCGAAGTTACTATAACTAGAACTTTCAAGACCCAACTCTATTCTTATGAAGCATAATGACATTGAATCAAAGGCAAACTGAAATTTAATATGTTTTTCATTCTGCCAATAGTCTGAATCACAAATGGTGGCACACTACATTACATCTAACATCACTGATCCTTGGATATCATGATGTCCTTCATGTGGTGTGAAAGATCCAGTTTTTTGTATGGGCTGTGTTTGCATGAGCTGATCAATGATATAAATCTCAGTCTAAAATATTGTACTGTTTCAGAAGACCCATTTGTGCTGCTACATTTACAAGAATAGCAATTCATCCAAAAATGAAGAAATATACTAAAAACTTTCAGAAAATGATGGTTTACATCTCGCATAACACTAAAACCATCAATTAAATCAAAGTGATTTCTACTTTCTTCACTTTAGGATCGTATTATTGCATTCATCTTGATGACTTTGACATCCCAGCACTCCACGCTGCCTTTGCTCTGAAAAGATTGATTTCAAAAACATATGCAAGTATGAGTTTATTAAATTAAAAAAACATGAGGAGCAAATATCAGTCTGAAATGGTAAATAACGTTATCAAAATAGCCATCATAAATGCTCCTCGAGCTGCTTTGTTTACCGGGGCTTATTTAGTAAACATAATTAGCATCACATGGATATGTTAGATGAAACTGACGAAGCGGATCATAAATAACGATTAACACAAAGTTTAAATCTACTGTAATATATTGTAATATTGTATATATTGTAATATAGTGAATGGGTGGGTTTGTCTTAACGTTACTTTTTCTGTGGCTCGGTTAGATCTGTCTGCCGTCCTCCTGGTTTAAAAGACAAAAATCACTGGACTTGTTTGTCTGTGTCCGACTGAGAAAGAATATCACAAAAAAATATTTGTTATTTTCCCCCACTGACAAACTGGTGTAAAACACTGCATATTTAACACTTGCCGTTGATAACTTTGATGTAATGGCGTGTTAGTTCATATTTGCATTAGCGTTGCTGAGCTGCTTAAAATAATAAGATACGAAAATAAATCATAAACGTTCAAAAGTGCTTTACATAGGAATAAAGAAGCTTGAAATGCTTACCTTTTCTGTTTCGTGACTCTCTGAGTTTGAGTGAATGAGCTCAGCTCAGCTGTGATTGGACGGGTGACGTCACGCGACTGACTAGAAAACGGCCGCGGGTTTTGAATCTTTTTAGGAAACACACTAAAAATACATACTTTGCCGTAGCCTAAGTAAACGTTATTACATTAAAAAAGGCTTAATGTACGCGTAATATGAAAGATTTACTTACACTGAAAAAATATATATTTTTTTAAGATAAGTGGTTGCAAACTAAAAATTTATTTTAGCTACATTTAAATAAAAATGTTGAAAGTTAGTCAACTAAATTAGTTTATTTAAATGCTGCTAAAATAAATTGATTGCAACCACTTTCCTTAAAAAAAAGTAGTAAATTCAATGAAGCATTTTTCCCCCCCAGTGAAATAGTAAATATTAGTAAATATTAAATATATTTACTATTGTTTATGTATTTATTTGATTAGCTTTTAACTAGTTATAATAACCTACAGCCCTATACACTATAAACATATTTTCTCCAAAAACATTATTTAAAAAGTAAGTAAAAGAAAAGGTTGTTTCAAGTCTGTTCAATGCAGTCATGTTTGAACAGGAATCCTGATATATGCTGTTAAATCAAAAGGAATTGTTGAAATAAAGTGAACAGCATCAAAAAAACTTTTATTTTTTTTAATATTTTTTTTTACAGTGAGCAGTGTTCTTTATCATTCCTGTAATAACATGACTCTTAAAAAGAGAAACAAATGTGTTGTACAGTAAGTGATGGAACATTCTGTGAATTCAAGTGTGAGGATGGGGCATCTTCTGCATCCACCACAAACAGATAAAGAGCTAAAGAGCGTCTCATAATGTATTTGCTGTCCATCCACAATCACTCAAATGTAAATGTGTAATTATTAGGTCTAAGGACAAACTGTATGTCATTCCACTTCCAAACAATATTGAAAGAGACTAAAAACACCTGGGGAACGACTTCTGCAGCTTTATACAGATATCAACGCCAATTGTTTTTCAGCTTTATTTCTCCATACAATTTATAATGATATGTTATAATAATGCAGTGATGTAATATTAATGCAGAGTGAGTAAACTTCAGTTTTTGGTCTTGCAATATAGACAGTGTTTATTTGACTGTACACTTTACAATGCATTCACTTTATTTATTTGCTTTAGTTATTTGTTTTATTACTTTCAGAAAGCAATGTATGTCCAAGTAATGAAGTGAATTCCAAGCATGAAGAAGTAAACTTAAAAATTACTCAAAAATGTGACTTAAAACATACTACAACTTCAGGTTATTTAATAATATACTTTGAAACTATACTTTCAATGCATTTTTACAATGATCATTTTCAGCACACAGTTAAAAAGTATTCATAAAATATATTTAAGTAAAGTGCAAATAAATATACTTATAAAAAATAAACAGAACTTTAAATTCAAGTATATTTTTGTAAAATATATATTTTTAGAAAATATACTAAATTACAATTATTTTAAAGTGTGTTAAAAGTTGTATTGTGAAAATAGTCAAAAGCATGCTGCTAATATACTTTTTGTATATTTAAAAATAGTAAATTTTTTGTTAGTATATTTGCAATGTACTATTAAAACAGGGAATATATTACAAATACAATAAAGTATACTTTTGTTTCACTAGGGAAGAGACTGATTAGTCAAAAGAGCGAAAGATATCAAATTTGTGGGCACTCCAGCCTCTCTATAGAAACACTTACGCAGCAGCGTTGACTAGTTTTATGTAATTTAATGGCAAGGTAAGAAAACACAAAGTATAGTGTTGTACCAAACTGGATTCTGTAGCCTCTCTCTACAAGGTTGGAACTTACAGCTGCTGTTCTTACAGCTGCTGTTCTCGCTGTGCGAGTTGATAAAATGCTTAAAAGAGAGCTACAGATTAATCTGGACCCATCAGTGTTTTGGACAGACAGCATGACTGTGCTGAGATATATCCAAAATGAGACTAAGCGATTCCATACCTTTGTAGCAAACCGAATAGCTGTGATAAGTGACTCAACAGATGTTGCTCAATGGAATCACATAAAGTCAAGTTTAAACCCTGCTGATGAGGCATCCAGGGGTCTTGGTGCTGAAGAATTTTTAGCATGTTTAGCAACGGACCTGAATTTCTGTTAATGGTTGAAGAGGAATGGCCCAAGTCCAGTATGAATCAGTTGTCAATACCTTCTGATGATCCAGAAGTGAAAGTGGATTGTACTGCTTATGCTTTTGCCTGTCAGGTTAAAAAGACTCCTACCAGTCAGTTTCTAAGCTATTTTTTCTGATTTTGCAAGACTTAAAACCTCTGTGGCATGGGTGCTTAAGATCAAGGAGATGCTTTTGCAGCTTGTGAAACAGAGGAAAGCCATACCGGCATCTACTTGTACAAGAAAGGACATTCCAGACTAGGGATGCATCGATCCGATACTCAGTATCGGTATCGGCTCTGATACTGGCATTTTCTGAGGATCGGGTATCGGTCAGACAAGACCAATCCAAATCCGATACTGTGCGTATGCTATTCTGTGTTATTGTTGAGCCCCACGAAAGGCATTTCATGCACTAAATTTCAAGTGTTCTGAAGCTGTTCCATAGTTCAATGGGAGGTACAGCTGAATATTTAAGTCATTATAATCAAGTTCACATAAACTCTTCTTTCCGCTGCGGCTGTCATCCTCCATTCAGCATTCAATCTGTGTTCTTTTCGGTTACTACAGTCAAAACAATGAAACTCTCTTCAAGAGCACACAGTAACTGAGGTTTAAAACTGTTAAAAGAAAAGGCTCAATAAACTAACGCACATATTTAATACACTACACATCAATATCTCTTCCCTTTGTACTTTGAACTTTTCTATGCAGACTCGGAGGGCTGAGCAGCCTGCACGCTGTGACTCTTCAAGTGCATCATTCTGTGCACGGGATGCACATAAGCGCTTTGTGCCGCTCTGTATTGGAGCCTTTTGTATTTATAATACTTTTCTGCTCAATGAAAGATTATTAATAGTCTTTCTTGTTCTGTCCTATCTATCATATGTTGCTGCCTTCATAACTGTGCTATACATTTAAAAGAAACATCTTTTAAGTTTATAGTATATATTTATATAAATGTATTTACTTGTTTTTTCATGAATGTATTTTACAACAATGCAAAGAGCAATGTGTAACATTTGACCAGATTTAGTCCTATACTTATTCACTTATTTGTAAATAAAAATGTTTCACTAGATTTTATAAAATTATTGTGCACCCATGATTTTTCTAGAGTATCTTTTGCTGCTGAATTATTCACTAACCTAGTTTATAATAGTATTTTTGACAGATTATGATAAATTTTTTCATTTGTTATTTTTCATTAAAATGAAGTTGTCTATATGTAGTAGATTGTGTTTAACACACAAAAGAGTGACGATCAGGTTAACACAGAGAAGTATAGAAATTCTACATTGATTTAAAAACAAAAACTGCGCTGGTATCGGATTGGATCGGTATCAGCAGATACTCAGAATTTTCGGGATCGGATCTGTTCTGAAAAAATGGTATCGTTGCATCCCTGCATTGACTGCTGATGATCTTATGAAAGCAGAAATGGCTATCATTCAGTATTATCAACGAGAGATATTTTTTGATGAAATTGCTGCACTGAAGGCAGGAGCTACTGTAAAGAAAAAGAGTGACATCTTTAAACTTGATCCAGTGCTGGAAAATGGTCTCTTGAGAGTAGGAGGAAGACTTGCTAGAACTGCCATGCCTGAGGAACAAAAACGTCCAGTTATACTGTCTAAAGACCAGGCTACTTCTCAGATTATTTTGAAGCATGCACATCAACAACTTAATTATATGTTGTCATTTCGCAAACGCTATTGGATAACTAATGCTAACTCTGCCTGTCAGAAAATAATCTCAGACTGTGTCATATGTCGTCATCTTCAAGGAAAGGTGGGAGAGCAAAAAATGTCTGATTTGACAGTAGAAAGAGTTTTACCTGATTTACCACCATTCACAAATGTCGGCGTCGACTATTTTGGTCCTGTTGAAATCAAGAAAGGGTGAAGCACAGTTAAACGCTATGGGGTAATTTTCACTTGCATGGCAAGTCGGGCCGTGCATCTGGAGATCTGGAGATGCTTATAGTTTGAATACAGATTCCTGCATTAACGCTATTCGCCGTTTTTTGTGTCGTCGTTGTCCAGTTGCGAGCCGATAATGGCACAAATTTTGTTGGAGCTGAGGGTAGCTTTAGCTGCGTTAGACCATACTAAGATCCAGCATGCCTTGCTATCAAAGGGACTCAAGTGGACATTCAGTCCTCCTGCTGGGCCTCATGTTGGTGGAATTTGGGAGAGACTTATTCGACTTGTAAAAAAGGTGCTGTATTCAACCATCAGACAACAATCTATGGATTATGAAAGCTTCCAGACTCTTCTAAGTGTGAGATAGAAGTCATTCTTAATGGCCGTCCCATTACAAAATCTTCTGATGATGTGAATGATCCTGAGGCACTTACACCTAATCACATTCTCCTCCTGAAAACAAAACCTCTTACGACTCCTGGACTATTTAACGAAAGAGATTTGTATATCAGAAAAAGGTGGAGACAGGTACAGTACTTGTCGGATCTTTTTTGGAAAAGATGGGTAAGGGAATACTTACCATTACTACAAGAGAGACAGAAATGGATAAGGCCACGAAGAAGCTTTACAGTGGGAGACATTGTTGTCATCATGGATCCTGTAGCTCCTCGTGGATCCTGGTTGTTGGGAAGAATAATCAAAACCTACCCTGACAAAGGTGGATTTGTCCGATCAGTCCAACTTAAGACAAAAACAGGCCAGTTGGATAAGCCTGTATCCAAAATTTGCCTATTGCTGGAAGCAGAGAACTGAAGCTGATTCAGAGTTTTCATATAAAGACTTTAATGGCTCCTTTCATGTGTATATAAAGTGTAATTGTAAATGTATATTATTACAATTATGGGGCCGGGGTTTAGGAGCCAAATGTAATTTTTAACCACTAGATGGCGGTGTTGAATGGGAGGAGTTGGTGTATGTCATATGACATTTAATTCCTCATGGTTGTGTGTGTGGAGAGAGTAACAGGTGGCGGGAATACATGTTTTTTACCATATTTTAAGAGCCATTGAACCATGAATCCACATGTTTATTGTAAGCCACATTTCTCTCATTAAATGAACAAAGCAAGAAATGGATTTTTGGCATGGACAATGACTTTATTTCCAGCTTATGAGTAAAGAACGTCTTACCACCTGTTCCTGGGTGATTAGGAAGCCACCACAAGGTGGATAAACAATATATAGGGGTGTGGTCGAGAAAGACTGTGAAATGGGCAGAAAGCTGAACAGAGCAGCTGATTATGCTTTCCCATGTGCAAATGTCTGTAAAACAGATTGGTACAGTAAAATACGGTCATATTTTTTAAAACCTTAAAAGGCCATTGCAGTGTGTCACCAGACGCTATCATATCTAAAGCCCCCTTAAATCACAGCTTAATATATACTGTATATGGTTTAAATAAAACAAATTATGTTCTGATATTGAGGTTTTTATTTATATATATATATATATATATATATATATATATATTTTTTTTTTTTTTTTTTTTTTTTTTTTTTTTTACTTTCATAATATTTGGTGGAGATGGGACACCACAATACAATTCCACAATTGGTCATGTTTTTTCTAGTTTGCAGTTGCTGATTTTGAATGTGAAACTAAGAGTGAAACTGCACATTGTTGTTTGCTCAGTCAATAGGAGGAGCTCAAATCAGCCACAGAGAATAACCAGAGACATACTGAGAGACCAGGAACGTCCCCTAACTCACTCTAGACCAATCAGCATCGAGAGTCTGGACCTGAAGGTGTGTCTAAGAAACGTGGGTAGAATATCAGGAAGCTGCAACATGAACACAACCCAGACTGAAGTTAGACTGGAGTGAACTAAATCAAACAGGTAAGAGACGTTCCTTCATTCAGATCATTATAGCTCTTGTGCTGCTCTTATAACTGCAAACAATACAATGTCCAGTGTTTTACAGTCAGCTTCAGCACAGCAGCACATTCTTCATGTTTGTTTTTGCTCCTGCAGATGATCATGTGCGACTGTGTCTTCATGTTGGTGATTTAATTTTAGGACTCAATGTGTGTGTGTGTGTGTGTGTGTCTACAGCTTGACTTGTCTTGATAGATGTTCTGGCCATGTTTGTTTTGAGCTTCAAAGGTCTTTGTTTATGTGACATGATTTACTTGTATTTTACCTCTCTACTAGAAACCAGCATCAACTAAACCCAATCTGGTTATAGACTGTAGCTAGACAAACAAATCTAACAGTATTTATCTTATTCAGCCTGCTTGTGTAGTTTGTTGTGAAAGTGTGTTGTTAAAGCAATATTTTACACAAAGTTCCCCGAGCAGAAAGAGGAAATGCTGCTCATGTGGGGAGTTACTGTACTGTTTAATGCAGGATTATTGGAGTATTTCTCAATGCGGTTGATTAAAGGAAGTGAAATGTGTTTGGGTCTCCAGTGGTCATGGACAAACCAGTGTGCTTGATTGACACGGCGTCCGACGGGAAGCTGTGTGTCCAGCAGTCAGCGTTGCAGGTTCTGGAGCAGATCCAGCAGCCCGTGGTGGTGGTGGCCGTGGTGGGTCTCTACCGCACCGGGAAGTCCTACCTGATGAACCGACTGGCGGGGAAGCAAACAGGTCAGCAGCACTGATGCCATCCAAATGCTCGTGCCCTTCAAATGAATGCATGTACAACCCGAATTCCGGAAATGTTGGGACGTTTTTTAAATTTGAATAAAATGAAAACTAAAAGACTTTCAAATCACATGAGCCAATATTTTATTCACAATAGAACATAGAGAACATTACAAATGTTTAAATGGAGAAATGTTACACTTTTATCCACTAAATTAGCTCATTTCAAATTTGATGCCTGCTACAGGTCTCAAAAAAGTTGGCATGGGGGCAACAAAGGGCTGAAAAAGCAATACATTTTGAAAAGATTCAGCTGGGAGAACATCTAGCAACTAATTAAAGGGGTCATTTGATGCTTTTTTAAAGATCATTATTTTGTGTATTTGGTGTAACAGAATATGTTGACATGCTTTAATGTTCAAAAAACACATTATTTTTCAAATACTGTACATTATTGTAGGTCCTCTATGCCCCGCCTCTCTCAAACGTGTAGTTTTCTACAAAGCCCCTCCTTCCGACAAGCGCAGTCTGCTCTGATTGGCCAACTGGCACAGTGCATTGTGATTGGCCGAACATCTTTTGAGACCTGTAGCAGGCATCAAATTTGAAATGAGCTCATTTTGTGCAATTTTTTTTTAAATTTCTCAGTTTAGACATTTGTTATGTTATCTATGTTCTATTGTGAATAAAATACTGGCTCATGTGATTTGTAAGTCTTTTAGTTTTTAGCACTTGGAAAATAAGTGCGGACCACTCATTTACATATTTATAAAAAAAAACAAAAAACGTCCCAACATTTCCAGAATTCGGGTTGTAAGTCATTGTGGGGTTTCTGGTGTGTGGTTATCAGGGTTTGCACTGGGCAGCACAATCGAGTCCAAGACGAAGGGCATCTGGATGTGGTGCGTGCCTCACCCCACTAAAGCAGAAACCACTCTGGTGCTGCTGGACACCGAGGGACTCGGGGACGTGGACAAGGTGAAGTAACAAATTTACCAAATTACTGGTGCCCAAGGTTCCAATAACACTTTCACTTCTGCTGCAGAGATAACCTCAAAGGTGACCTATAATGCCCCTTTTTACAAGATGTAAAATTAATCTGAGTGTGTACATGAAGTTTCAGCTCAAAATACTCCTCAGATATAGGCCCTAGCCCAGCCCTTGTCCGACAGCTTATCAGAATAACGGCCCATCTTTTTTCCCACTTCTCCCAAAACAGCTTATACTACTGTTTCAGCTATTAAATTAGTTCAGTTTTGTTTGTAATGGAAAAGTGATTATATTTCCTTTTGTTTTTTTAAGTTAATTTAGAAAAACGTTTGAAGCATTTTTTGTTCGTTAAATATAAGTTTATGTTTTTAAAGTAACGACCAAGCGGCCAGCGGCAGACAGTGAGTTGATTATAGTCTGTTTGATCAATTTTGCCTTCTCAAATCATCATGTCTTGCCTAAAATAAAATCTATAGATATTAGGGATGTAACGATATTATCAATTTCGTGGTATCGCGATATCAAACGACCGAGTTTGGACAGCCCTGCTCTAATGACTGCTAGTTGACATGTAGCTGCAAAGTTACTTACTGTTAGTAAAATGTCTAAAGTGGACTATCAAAATAAAGTGTTACCCAAAAGTGAATTTTAAATCTGAAGTGTGGAGGCATTTTGGTTTCCTTGTGAAAAGAAACGAGAAAGGAGAAAATTATTAGATATCTAATCTATGATATCTAATCTACGAGGTAGCATTGAGAATGCTAGAAAACATTATGATGTTACCTGTTACCTCATACTATACCTCATACCTCTAAGCAACAGTTATGATTAGAGGATAAAGAAAAGAGGACAGGATATGATGTGGTTCATTTGTTCATCATTGTAATGTTCAATCACTGTTTAATAAACACTTAAGACACTTTTTTAAAAAATATTTAAAGTGCCCCTATTATGCCATTTTTAAGGTTGCTAATATTGTTTTATGAGTCTCCGAAAACAGGTTTACATGCATCCAAGGTCAAAAAACAGTTTGGTTTTCTCAAAAAATAGCTTTAATTTGACCTCATTTCTAAATGATTCCTAAACGACTCGTGCGAAGCAGTTCGAAGAATCAGTCTCTCTAAACCCCTCCTTTCCGTGAGCCCTCGCTGCTGTGATTGGTCAGATGGCGCAGTCCTTTGTGATTGGTCTACCGCGTACAGTGCGAATGACAGCCATGGACGGACATTATGCAAATGTGTTACTTCGTGATGTACAGCCGTAACAGAATAAGATTCGAATTCCTGACGACTCGTTTAGGCGATTGCGAGCCGACTCTTTTTTTTGATAGACAATAACTTTACATATCGTGCACTTTCGGCTTCACAACTTTGCAGAAAGTTTATGTTCACATACTGCTACATGACACACTGCATGAAAGGTAATATTCGAAAAGGCATAATAGGGGCACTTTAAATATCGCAATAAATATCATATCATGAACTTAACATCGTGATATTATCGTATCGTGAGATTCTGATATCGTTACATCCCTATTACATAGTATTACAGATAGTCAATCTAAAATGATGACTGTGCAATGTCAACCAGCTCAATATGCAAATGAGTGGTCCGCACTTATTTTCCAACTGCACATTTTATTTTGGTCACGCATTCAGCATGTTGTTGGCTTTTGAGAATGGACAGATGTTTTCAGTCTAGTGCTAGCTTGCTAGTTTGCTGTAAAGTTGAGGCGGGGACATCTCGACCTGCTTAAATGGAGCACTAAATGCTATAGCCTGTAGTTGTGTGAGTACCTTTCATTGAGTTGAATGTGAATGCAAATTCAAGGCTATTTCCAATTTATTATTCTAACTTCACAAATGCGTTTCTGCATCTTAGGGGGACTCAAAGCATGACACAAACATCTTCTGTCTGTCTGTGTTACTGAGCAGCACTCTGGTCTACAACAGTCGAGGGACGATCGACAACAGGGCTATAGAGGAGCTGCAGTATCCTTCTGAACATTTATCTAGATTTTAATTAATTCATTCATTTAATCATTTCACACTGGAAAAACGTGCAAATGTGGTTGCTTTGTGAATGCTTTATATCAAAAATATATTTATATAGTTACATGTACTACAATGTGAAAACATGACTGACAGAAGTTTATTAATTTTAATTGCAATATTCCATTATGCAGTTTTTGGCAGCTAAACCCTCTTCTATCTCTAAACCTAACAATTCAAGTATACACAATATAAAGAAAAAAAACATGATAGACAGGCAAGTGTAATCACAATAACTTATTCCAAAAGTGACAACAAGCAGTACCAAATTAGTCCAAACACAGTTTAATCTGAAGTGCTGTCCTAGTGATGTATAGAGTAGTGTTGCACGATATACTGGTACTAAAAAGGTTTTAAAAATGGTATGATTCCTCATTTTACCAGTACCGGTTCTTTAAGAATGACAGCAGTTTAATAAGAGCCATATTTCCTGAGTTGTGTTGACATATAGCAGCAGGGCAGAGTGTGTGCAGCGCTGTGCTTCACTCCCTGCAGGCACACTGGCCAAGTGGCCATGCCAACTTTATATATCCACACAACACAGGATTGCCTAACTGTACTTACAAGACAAGAAACATGCATGAATAAAAAAATAAAGCATGGGATGTGTTTGATGTTAAAAAGAGTTAAGTGCAATAAACTCTCAGACAGCAATAGAATCATGATTTCAGATCTCTTTCACTTCTTATAATGCTTCAGCAGTCAAATACACACACAGTTATGTCAAAATGACTGTCTTGGCTTATAACTTAAGTAAATTGTGAACAGCTGAGAAAGAAAACGTGTGTTTATCTGTAGATCCATGCAGCTCTTATAGTGACAGCAGACTTATATTCCTGCTGCTGCCTGTATCTATAATGTTAATTAAACAACAGCAGCAAAAGATAAAATCACTGACTGATCTTGACTGACTAAATTTAGTAGCTTTATTAAGTAACAATGTATAAATGTTTAATTCATACAGTGAAGATATGCAGTTTGGTTATATTCCCCACCCCGAGCTCATGCCCTCAAATATGTCAAATGAGAGTGATTTATTTTGTGACACATGAACTTTTCACCATCGTTGCTTGATGGGGCAATTGAGATCAGTAATAACCTTCTAATTTGCTTTATCCTTTTAACCGAGTAATGTTGCAAATATCTATATTTACCTGTAGGCTCAGTTGTATCATAGACTGATAGTTGCTTACCATAGAGTGGTGGCACTGGCATGAGATTAATTATTTATTTATTTATTTAAAGAGGGAGGAAATACTAAAAAATCAGGGCAGGCACACACTTCAGAAATAAGTAAGCTCTTTTTTGGTCAGGAGCCAAAGAGTCTGTGGTAATGGAGGGTATTTCCTGATGTTTCCTGATGATATCTCGCAAGGTTAACATGTAAAGCGGCTCCGTGTATTAAATGGCGCTCCGTTTGAAAACAGGTGATGGAGATTAACCGCTAATCAAGGAACCGGCTTTACTGACGAGATGCGCGTTCATATCGTATGAGATATATCGCCCAGCCCCTAGTTGTGAGGATACTACCTTTTCTAGAATCTTTGACAGAAATGGAAGATTTGAGATGTCTGTAATTAACTAATATTCTTTAGTGTAAAGTTGTCGTTTTTTAAAGAGAGGATTAAAGGTGCTGTATGTAGAATTGTCAGCCCAAATTCAAAATATTGGAGAGGGTTTTTTTCACCCGGCCCCACCTCCTCAGACTTGATGCACACACAGGTTGCCAGATTGATGACACCAACCAGAACGAGCGCACATGACGATGAATGAAATGAAATATGCTGTGTTTCCCGCCAACTGGCAACCCGAGGTGCCGAAATACAATTGGGTAAACTGGCAGTGGGTGGGTTTCACAAACCAAAACAGAGACCGACATTCTGGCCCGGAACGCACATTTTTAAAGGAGAATAACTGACTGTAGCATTGTTTTTCAGATAAACAAGTATGTTAACTTAGTATGTTTCTTAAATATCTGCAAACATATTATGGTATTTTTATGCTTTAGTAGAGACAAAAACTTACATACAGCACCTTAAATAACAGCCAGTTTGAAGGTTTTGGGGACATATCCTAATGACATTGACAAATTAATAATATTCAGAAGAGGATCTATGACTTCTAGAAGCACCTCTTTTAGAAGCTTAGATAATATTGGATCTAACATACATGTTGTTGTTTTAGATGATTTAACAAGTTTACACAATTCTTCCTCTCCTATAGCAGAGAATGAGTGGAATTGTTCCTCAGGGGATCTATAGAGGATTATCTGATGCAATAGTATCATTATCTGATAGTGATAGCATCAATTGGCAAATGTCTGCGCCTGCTGATACTTTATTTTTTGTTAATTTAGCCACTGCATTGAATAAATGCCTGGGGTTGTGTTTGTTTTCTTCTAAAAGAGATGAAAAGTAAGCAGATTTAGCAGTTTTCGGGGCTTTTCTGTAGGAGGAAGTACTTTCCCTCCATGCAATATGAAATGCTTCTAGTTTTGTTTACTTGTTTTCACCATTTTCCAGGCTGCTCTCTTTAGGGCATGATCCTTAATCTTTTTTTAAGCGTAACGGAACTACCGTGTCTAAAGTGCTAGAAAAGAGAGAGTTCATAGTTTCATGCTGAGGAGACAACTCAGGAATATTATTTACAAAGTCTTTTGTCATAGAAGTGATGGTTCTACCATATTTGTAACAAGGAGTTGAGTTTTTAGCTATATGGATTATGCACAAGACTAGATAATGATCTGAGATATCAATGCTCTGCTGCAGAATTTCAATGGCATTAATATCAATTCCATGTGACAGTATTAAATCTAGAGTATGATTATGACATGTCCTGACATGTGTCGTCAGTAGAGTTTATAATGTCTATAAATGCTGATCCCAATGAATCTTTTTATCTTTTATTATCTAAATGGATATTATTTTACACTAGATAATATTATATTAAATAAGAATTTGTAAATGTGTACATCTGTAAAGTTGTTCATTCATAAATGATGTTTTAGATGCTGTTAAATCAATATTATACATTTTATTGTCTATGTAAATGTACATGGTAGAACCACACTTAATGTAAAATACATACAAATACTAATGGAATCATGTTGGACAGTCACTTTGAGTTCATACCTAAACAAACTGTCAGATATGTTACTGAACTAACAGAGTGCATCAAGGTCAAATCATCATCAGACGAGTATGTTGATGATTCAAATGAGTTTGTGAAGTTCTTCCCTAGTTTCATCTGGGCAGTGAGGGACTTCACCCTGGAGCGAAAGATTGATGGCAAAGATGCAACAGAGAATGATTATCTAGAGTTTGCTCTGAAGCTGAAACATGGTAATTTAAATATGGTACAAAAGATTATTTTAAGAGTCCTCATAATCACTATCACAATGAGCTCTTGTAATGAGTTTTTACAAACTTAATGGTTTATCAACAGATTTTTCTTACACTCACATCACTTATTCTGGTTCTATTTAAGATCCAAGTTTTGGGTGTACTGCAATTTGTTTAAATTTACTTATCTAAAAAAGACAAAGATATCAGTTTCAAATCAGTTTTTCTACTACTGAAAATGATAGCATAGGATGCAACTTTACAATATGTCTTAAGTAAAAAAAAAAAAAAAAAAAAAATTAAGTCTTAATGGTATGTTTCACATGGGGGTGAAATGTCAAAAAAGAATCCAAGATCACCCCAAGATTCAGTTTTATTTTAAACTCTAGTACAGAGCTATTAATAAAGGTACTGAGCCAGTGTTATGGAGCTGGTGAGGTAAGCTGATAAGCATAATCTTCAATCTTATCACTGTTTAGACAAAGAACATTGTTAGCCATCTTTTTTTTTTTTTGTCAGAAATACATTTAAAATGGATGAATCAGCCGGACTTACAAGTCAGATCTACCTAAAATTGGTGGACGCTACCATGCAAGGTGCCATAACCCAAGCATCAGGAGCAAGTGATGTTCAGTGTCTTGCCCAAAGACACTTCATCAATTGGTTAGGTGAAACTGGGATTCAAGCTGGGAATTCTCTATCTCCCAGTCAACATATCTACTCCCTGAACCAGTGTTGTTCATACACAGCAGATTGTGTTCTCCCTGTTCCAACTCTAGATCAGTGGTTCTCAATTCCAGTCCTTGCAACCCCCTGCTCTGGACACTTTGTATGTATCTCTTACACTTCAGATATTTGTTCTATCCGACCGTAAGTGCTTTGCAAAGTGGACATCACAGGATATTTCACCATGATTCCAGTTGGAAGGGAGCGCATAATGTTCCATTTAAAGGCCATTAAAGTGTGCGAGATGTGAATTTAAATTGTATTTATTTACACAGGTGTATATTATATCACTTCTCTAGTAAGTTTTGTCTGTGTGTAAAGACGCTGCAGGCTGTGGCGTAGCGCAAATCCGAGAACGATTGTTCCGAAGTGAAGTAAACTTCAATGGATTTCCCCTGCTTAGGGAGTAGGGAGCAATGAACACTGTGTAGGGACCATGTCAATCGGAACATAATTCATTTATTAAGCTCTCTTACAACAAGCTAGTTATCTGAATTAGGAGTGTTAAATAAGAGAGACATGCAAAATATGCAGAGCAGTGGTACGCGAGGACTGGAATTAGGAACCACTGCTGTAGATCAGGCTGCCGAAAACTCCTGGAGGGCCGGTGTCCTGCAGAGTTTAGCTCCAACTTGCCTCAACACACCTGCCTGGAAGTTTCTAGCATGCCTAGTAAGACCTTGATTAGCTGGTGCAGATGTGTTTAATTGGGGTTGGAGCTAAACTCTGCAGAACACTGGCCCTCCAAGAGCAGGATTGGACACCTAGATAATAGCATACATTTATAATACACTGTGGATGGAAAGGGTTCAAAGTGGAGAAAAACATTTTTCCAGTGACAATGTGGCCCAGGAGAGTAGCTGAATCAGCTACACTCTGCTCAAAGGACAGACACTCTTTTTTAACTTTACAAATCTCTAGAACTGAGAAAATCAACAGATTGTGTTCATCTCTTCTAGGAACATCAAAAAAAGTGATGGAGTACAACCTTCCCAGGGAGTGCATCCAAAAATTCTTCCCCTCCAGGACGTGCTTCACGTTCCCGTTTCCAACCGCCCCAGAGAATGTGTCTCATCTGGAGAGACTGGATCCTGCTGACCTTTCCTCTGAGTTCCTGGAGGTTACAGGACGTTTCTGCAAGTTTGTCTTTGACAAGAGTGATGTGAAGAAGCTGAAAGATGGATACACCGTCACTGGCAGAGGTGATTCAGAGGGACATTTGAAAAGCTTGCATATGTGCTTTCAGTAGAATATCTATTGCTCAATCATTTTGTTTGACTTCTTTCCTTCTTTGAAAGTTCTGGGTCATCTAGCAAAAACATACACAGACACCATCTCTAGTGGGGCTGTGCCATGTCTAGAGAATGCTGTGATCGCCATGGCAATGATTGAGAATCAAGCTGCGGTGAAGGAGGGGCTTGAGATGTACCAGAGTGGAATGGAGAAGCTGAAGAACTCCTTCCCTCTGGAATTAAAGGTTGTGTCCTTGGAGCACCAACGTCTCAGTGGCATGGCAACACAAACCTTCATGACTCGATCTTTCAGGGACACTGACGGGAAGCACCTGAAATCTCTAGAGGTTAGCTGGATCTCTCTCTGAGGAGGTGCTGTGAGCTTACTGATAGAGAGATGTTCTTTCATAGTAGTGAATGAGATCTGGACATTCTCACTGATTCCATCTTCTCATATATATCATTCTGTTCTGACAGTGTTATTCCAAATAAACAAGTCAGACTTTGTCCAAATAGCAAGCGCTTAGTCACCAAAGAACTGAAACACTGTCTGTATGTTTTTTAGGAAAAAGTTAATAAACTCTTTGAGGGATACCTGTGCCAAAATGAGCAAGCTTCAAAGAAAAGATGCGAGGATCTCCTGTCATCCCTCTCAGCAACAATGAATGAAAAACTCAAACAGGGCGTCTATGCTACATCTGGTGGCTATGATCTATTCTGCAAGGATCTGGAGGACATTGTGAAGAAATACAACAGCCAGACCAATAAAGAAGTCAAGGTCTTGTCTATATTGCAAAACTTAATGACATTTTAAAACAATGGAAGTCAATGAGATGTTCTGATATAGCTTCTGTGTGTGTCAACAGGCTGAAGCGGTCTTAGAGGTGTTTCTGAAGCAGAAGTCTGTGGATTCTAAAGCTATTCTCCATGCCGACAAAAAACTGACTGAGAAGGAAAAAAAGATTAAAGGTAAGAGTTCCCCATTCTTAAATTCTGACCAGGTTGCTTGAGAAAGAAGTGCGCAAAGGTTTAGGTACTTGTTTAGGTGATAAGCTTCAAATGCAATAAATAGCACTAACAAGTAGCAATAAATGGTAGAAGCAGTTTCAAGGGTCCAAGAATATTTTTGCTTTCAGAGAACAGATAACATCATTCAGATAACAACTGCAGTCCCAGGTGTAGATTTCAGGGGGCTATTCATGCCATTATCATTATGAATCAAGAACAGTGTGGTTCAGACCAATACCTGTAACTCTTCAGGCTCTATTTTAATGGTTCTAAATCAGGTGTAACTTAGTTGTCGGGCCAGAACCTGAATGTTACATTCAGTATGTTATTAACTCAAAAAAGCACTCCATAGATGAAAACAAAGTCTTTCACTGAAGTGCTATGAATAATTTAAAATATTTTACCTTACAGTTTATATCTGCCTTACAATAAAATAGACTGTTAATCTCATGGTTTGAGTCTTTTTGTAAAGCAAATCTGTAAAGCATCTCTTTCCTTCCTCTTCTTTTTGTCAATGACCAGAGGAAACAGAGAAAGCCATACTCCTGGAGCAGGAAATCAAAGCTAAAGAGGAGAAGCAGCGACGGTTAGAAGAGAAAATGGAAGCAGAAAGACAGAGTAATGAAGAGAGGATGAGACAGATGAGGGAGAAGATGGATGAGGAGATGAGGCTTCAGAGAGAGGAGGCCGAGCGTGCCATGGACAGCAAACTGAGGGAGCAGGCCGCTCTGCTGGAGAAGGGCTTTCAGGACAAGGCTGACAGGATGAGTCAAGAGATGGAAGAGTTCAAGAGACAGAACACTGAAGCTGAGAGTAATAGAGCTCGAGAGTTTGCAGAGCTGTTAGAGAACTCCAACAAGAGACATGAGCAGTCTATGGCTATGATGATGCAGCAGCTCAGTGAACAGATGAAGGCTTTACAGCAGCAGATGAGAGCACGCTGTTCAGGTGTATGTTGCATCTTGTGAAATGCATCAACTCTGTGATCATCAGAGGCCTGTAATTGTACAATGCAATTTACTTACTGTAAAATGATTCTGTACCTCTACATATAACAGCATTGAAAGTATTGTCTCCATATGCAGTTAAACTACAATTAAACTGAGTGCTAAGTATGATTATTCAGACATGTAATTGACCCTTTGCAAAGACCCGCCCCCCTTAGTTACCGTTTTGTGGCTCTCTAATGTGTTGTGACCAGTGTTGGGAAGGTTACTTTGGAAATGTAATAGTTACAGATTACAAGTCAACCTACTTAAAATGTAATAGTAGTGTACCTTTTTCAATTACTTTATTAAAGTATTGTAACTGATTACTTTTCTAAATTTCTAATGAATGTTTTCGACTGTTAATAATTTTCAAACATTTACACCATGCAGGGTTAACCTTACAGTAGTATTCAACACTGATTACTGTCAGACTTTCAAAATCCTTGAATTAAGATGATAATAATTGAACACATCCACTACAAAATCAGACTTTAGTACCACCATATACTTTGAGATTGATCTGAAGTTCAATGCAGATTTAAATTCATAAGAAATAGTTTACTGATACTGTTTTTGAAGCAAAATCTTCGCATAACTACTGGAAACACTGGCATCGACCAATGCTTTGGAAATAAAGACGATTATCTAATAAGCATGTGTCCTATTCTGTGTACTAAACTCCTGAAATATTGGCTTTTTGAAACATTGGTGTCTGTTTGTATATATGACGAGTTTTCTCAAAAGAAATTGTAAAATGCTAATTAAGTGACTAAGATCAGTTCTAGAGATTGTTTACGTGTTCATGTACTAATATATTGAGACAGAGGCTGAAAACACTGCGGGCGATACACACGCTTCAGTGTAGTACATTTATTAATTAACTAATTTCCACAGAGACACGCAGAACATGCAGGATCTTTTTGCGGCTTAATATTCACAGACTCCATATCGCATTTTGATTCAAGTGTACTGACCTGCTTTTGATTTATTCATCCAAAATGTGGCATCCGTGACATTCCGCATTATAGGAATTCCATTTTAATGACTGGATTCTATGAACCAGTCCGTGTTTTACACATCACGGAAACCATAGGGCCATACATTTTAGAGTAGTCTGTGCAATTTGGGAAAGAAATCAATTAAATCTGTATGTGGATGTGTGTAAATATTCAAATGTAACCCCCATTGTAATCGTTAACATTTTCATTAATAATTGTAATTTAATTACACATTTTCTCTTAGTAACTGTAACTAATTACAGTTACATTTATTTTGTAATTAAATTATGTAACACCCTTACATGTAACTAGTTACTCCCCAACACTTGTTGTGACTACGGTTGGAAAGTGGTGGAAAATTTCCGGAAACTTTCCAAAAATCCCCAGAAAATTCAAAAAAATCCTGAAAAATTCCACCTTTTTGCAATCCTAGTTGTGACATATCGCTGTAGCGTCTCAGATCAAGTAGCACGTGAACCATATCTTCTTTTTTACTAGTTATAACAAAATAAACATGAATGCACATCAGAAGGTATTTCGTATCTCATTTCAACCATAGAGAGACAATACACACCATTTTTCAAGTTCAAGTCCACTGAAGTTAATCTACTCTACTTTCTGGTTTGTCTGACAGACAAAATGGCAGATTCTGCGTTATGATTGGTCAGATCCCCTGTCAATCAAACTCCCGGGGAAGGGTGAATTGAGTCCAATATTCAGTTAATTACACATTTAGACTCTCATTTTCATTGTTCATCTTTTCACTGAATCTGTTGTCTGTATACTCCATTAAACTATACAAATAAAAATTATGATGTCAAGGGAGATCGTCAAAATATGCAACATAAGTTTGCAAGTGCAAAACTATCAGCCCTTTAGGCTCAAAATGTAGGAAAGAGAAGGCTAATGTGCATAGGCTGATTAACTAAATGGGGCAAGTTTTCAGGGGGGCACAATGCAAACTGTTTCTCCAAGACAAGCGATGCATTTACAAACATCTTTCTTTGAATGATTTCCCAAAAGTTCCCTCCCGCTCCACGTAATATCTGCTCTATCCCCGGATCCATGCATTCTGTGCAAGCAGAGCATTTTCATGTCGAACAGATTAAAGCATTCATTCACGCTGGGAGCATGCTGTGCTGTGACGTGTCCCATTCAGAGAAACAACACGCTCATGGATATGTGAATCCACTACAGATCATCAGCAGTGAACTTTCACATAGCCAGTGGCACACAAGAAACTGAGTATGTTTTTAACTTAATTTTCAGCTCAAAACATCTAAAAATTACATAGCTATCCACCTTTTTTGCAATACAGAATGATAGAGTTCTATGAATGTTAGAGACTTCAAATTCATAAGCTGCTAGTTTCTGCTAAGTTTTAAATGATGGGAGGCACTTCCGGTTTGGGGAAGTTCCCTCAAAAGACTGAAACAAAATCATAAGGTTGTGATATGTTAAGTAATTTAAGTAATATGATCAAAATACTAGTTTCCAGTATGAAGGGAGCAAAACATTTGAAAATTATTTTGTTAATTAAATATAAGCGAATGAGCTGAGGACAACAATGACTCAAAAAAGACTACCCGCATTTTGTTTGTTGGCCACAGATCTGAAATGGTTAACTGTTTGGATTTTCAGGATGTGAATAACCCATTATAAATGCAATATTAAATGTGACCTATAATGCCCCTTTTTAAAGTATGCAATAAAACTCTCAAGTGTCCCTAGAATGTGTCTGTGAAGTTTGTAGGACCTGTGTGGAGGAAAGAACACACACACACACACACACTAAGTGCAACCACAAAATTCCTCAGGCTTAAAGAAACTTTCGTCTCTATCTGCAAGTCATAAAATTGACAGAGGAAGAGCACCTCACCCAACTGGCTGGCCAATTTCCTGCCATGCCTTCGGGTTATCATCGTAAAGAAACCTCTCAAAATAGGAGAGCTTTGAGGTAAACATCTGGCAATGGTCAAAACGACAAACTTTATGGATCCTCTGATCGTTAACGCATAATTCAATGATTTTTATCAACAAGAAAAGACGTTTTACGACAGACGTTCAAGCTAAGGAAGACCAGATCCCCACAAACGTGACATTCTCATGACCCGGACAGTGACTTTCCTGACCTCCCGTCCTCCCAGGACATGGCAAGGATATGTGCCTTTCATTTCTTTAACCGAACAAAGACTCAAACTTTTATAAAGTGTTCCAAAAGACAATTAATACCTGTTGCTGTTATCAAAAGCAATATATACAATATATTTTACAAAATATATCAATGTGTATTTTATGTCATTTATAAGCTTGCTGTGTCATTGTAATCAATGGTATGTTTTTATAATCTTTTGAGGTATAATTTTCTCCTGTGCAAGAACTACTAGACCTGCTAGTAGTATATGCATGATGTGTTATTTCTAATCTTTAAATAGAACCCTTTTGAGTTAGTTTTAGCATGAAAGCTGTTAATGTACCTTATGTCAAATACCTTATATTTGGTTTCATATTAACGGTCAGGACAAATGCAAGAATTTGGTGTGCCTGGGAAGTTAATATTGAGTATAATAATGTGTGATTAGAACGTGTTAAAAGATATTTTCTTCATGTGACAAAATAACTAAGCAGATAAATTTACTGCATGGAAAATGAGCCGTGTAGGTGGACCTCCGTCTAAAAGGACAATCTAATTGGTGGAAGCCTCTGGGGGTTGAACGGAAGTCCTCTGGTTAATACCCTCTGACACAGACTGCTCTCTCTCTCTGCTCTGCTTGGAAAATCGCGCGCTTCTTTGAAACTTGGAGCTACTCCAAAAGAACTCGCAGCCTTCAACATCTAGGCCGAGTCTCGAACACTGAGCCAACACTCAGTCAAATCTCTGAAGAAACCCTTGAAAGTCTGAAGCTACGCGAAAGCAACTTCAAGCCATCAAACAACACCGAGCAGTCAAACCAACAGAAGGGCATCCCCAGAGTGACGTCACGCGACGACAACAGGCGGAATTCCCTCGAGCCGAGAAACGCAACGGCAGATCAGCGACCATTTCAACTTAAAAGCAAGTAATCAAACAAAATCTCTATTCTGCTGAACTGGTCGTATCTATCTCTAAAGTAAAATTAAGAGAGTTCTCCATTTGATGATCGACACGAGTAAAATCGTGTAAAACAGTGCTATATTTTAATCATTCTCAATTGCAACAAGTCATTGCCTGTGTGTATGTATTTTGTGTTTGTGTTATTTAGCTTAGTTCATGTATGTTAGTAAGATAGTAAATAAACTCTTGTTTGATTTATAGAGAAGTGTTCTGTGTTCTGTTGTGTAATTTTCAAATCAAGCTTTGCCTAAAGATAACGTTACCTATGCTCACAACTGTCATAAAGGTACTTAAATAATTCTGTATTATTATAGCGTGGCCACGAAAATAAACAGAATTTCTCAGAATATACTGAAACTTAACGACTCGCGGGACGAGTGTTAAACAAGGTATAAATTGGACGTTTTGATTAATATCAATTGATCATACTAATCTAGAATTTTAAGATTCCCTAAAGCTGAAATTCAAAATAAAGCTTAAAACAAAAGAGCTAAAATTAAATCAATAAATTAATTATTACAAGTTTCAGCTACAAAATACACCACAGATCATTTATTATATCATTTTAAAAATGCATATTTTAAGTGGAATCAGAAACAGGCTGTTTCCGTGCTTGTCTCTTTAAATGCAAATGAGCTGCTACTCCCCGCCCTCTTTTCCAGATACTCAACTACTCTGCCAAAACAAAACATCTGTTTTGATTATCATGTCGGTCACGGTCACGTGACATTACAGGACATCATGGAAGTTTATTATTTGCACGTGTTTTAAAGCCATGTAACTTCTGATATAGGGTTTTCTCAGCGCACACATCTGAAGCACGCGCACAGAAAGCTGGCTGTCAGACTGTCAGTACGAAACTATGTTCTCTTTCATGTCTTATTGTGCTTAAATACACACAAGGCAAAAACACAAATTTCACATAAACACATCTGTTTTAAATGTCTGTCATGTTGCACGAGAGCTCTTGTGGTGGGATGTACAAAAGGTCTTTTGTAGTTACAGCCTTCTTCTACTAGACATCTGCTGTCACAGTCTCTACTGTTTAGTTTCTTTGAAGTTTGGTTTTCCTTGTTCCCGTTTTGTCTGTGTTCTTTAGTTTCCATAGATTCTGATTACTCCCTCATTTGTTTCCATGTTTACTCGTTAGTTCTCACCTGTTCTGATTCAGTTAATCATCTGTCTATTTAAACCCAGAGTTCTGTCAATTTCTTTGTCCAATATTGTATTTGAGTTAAGTGTATGATTGCCATTTTTGTCTCCTAGTAATTCTAATTCTCCTAGCAGTTTTGTGTGTGGTTGCTGACAGTCAGACCACCTGACATCTCCGTTAGGCTTGCATTTACTGGTCACAATGCTTATGCCTCTCCTAACATGCCAAATCATTGTGGGCACCAGGTCATTTCAGAGCACCCTCTTACAGTCTTAAGGACTGGTCTTCTTGTAGTTTGGCTAATTTCCAGGATACCCAGGACCCATGTCTTGCTTCTCTGCCATGATTGTTGACGTGTAAAGCCTGATTCGGATGGTAATTGTTTCTCATGGGCACTTAAGTGATTTTCGACATTTACAGGGGTTAGTCAATTATTTTATTGCCATCCGAATCCAGAATGCTGGTATTTTTCTCTCATCACCCACGTAAACATTCCCAGCTGAATTACCTACTGTTTTTTTGACAAAGGTTGTGTGGTAATTTAATTGTCATCCGAATCCACATCTCTGAGTTTACAAGAGGAAATCGATTCAAAATTCAATGTTTAATCCTTTTGACCACTGCGGAGCACCGTACTGTAACTCTTGCATTTCGCTGTAATTTGAATGCATATTTATTAATGAAGCGCTGGAAAGTATTTACAGGAACAATATTTCATAACTGATTGTTTTCAGCCGCCACATTTATCAAAGTCCAGTTATTCGAAGTGGTATAATCTTAATAATAATCTTAATTCAAAGGTAAAACAAGATTTTTTCCCCAAAACTAACAAAATTTTAATACATTTTTCAATAAATAAGACAAGTAAAAATTAAATTAAATATTTAGATAAAAAATAAATAAATAAAACTTAGCTAGCTAGCAAACATGAGCAAACAACCAAGCCAATACTTATCAAACTTTCAATTAGCAAAATATCTAGCCTTGGCTAACAAAGCATAAAGTCAGTTATTGGTGTTGGTGGAGCTTAGGGTCATAGTTGATTTATTCTTCTACATGATGTTATTATCAGACCATCGTATGAATGTTGACCCTAAGGTGTCTGAAGACAACATCATGTGAGAGAATAAATCAATGATGACCTGTGGTCAACGTTCATATGATGGCCTGAAGAAAACATTTTAGAGAATAAATCAATGAGGTCGTGAGTTCAGCAGTCATATGATGGTCTGAGTACAAAAACATCAATAATGACAGGAGGAGCTGGGCTGCCTGTGCAACCTGAAATGTCTCATGCTACCCAACAAAACACGACACTACAGACAAATCAGTCAAAAAAAGACAAAGAAAGAGCGATTTGTGGCCACCACCTGCAAAACCATTCTCCTTTTTGGGGGTTGTCTTGCTGTTGCCTCTCCAGTGCACCTGTCGTCACTTTGGTGAAACTGATTCACAATCACTTAAGATTTTTAACTAGACAGATCGATTTCCCTAAGGTTTAAGTGACTTTGTGTGATGATCAAGTTTTCCATTAATTTTATGAGCAGTCTATAATCATTAAATACATAATCTCCCACATTATACCAATGGTTTCGTCAGTTTCCGAAAGGCATCGTTACCAGGGAAGTGAGGCAGTGGTGCTGCAAAATATTACTTTAGCTTTCCATTGATGTATGGTTTGTTAGGATAGGACAATATTTGGCTGAGATACAACTATTTGAAAATCAGGAATCTGAGGGTGCAAAAAAATCGAAATATTGAGAAAATCGTCTTTAAAGTTGTTCAAATTAAGTCCTTAGCTATGCATATTATTCCACAAAATATCTTCATGGAACATGATCTTTACTTAATATCCCAATGATTTTTGGCAAAAAATCTGTAATTTTGACCCCAACAATGTATTTTTGGCTATTGCTACAAATATACCCCAGCGACTTAAGACTGGTTTTGTGCTCCAGCGTTGCATTTTAGTTTAAATGAACTCAATTTCAAGGCAACCAGGTTAGGCTGCTTAAAGTTAAACCAACAAATCATTTTTACACTGTGATTGTGTCTTTAATACTTTCTGTGCATGATTTTATTCTAATTCCATCTCAACACAAATAAGAAAATACAATTTTCATATAAAAACAAGTGTAGTGTGATAAGGTGTGAAAGCAGCAAAAACTTTGCTCCTCCTGTATTGCTCCTGCATCACAAAACTTTATTTATGACGAAGATCCAGGTGTACAGTAGATATCATAACAGTCTATCGATAAACGCACACACCTTGTTCTCTGCTTCTGCCGCTTTGGACTGAAGAACAAGCTGAATGATGCTTGCTGCAGTTTTAAAGGGGACTGAAGCTAGTAACAGTTTTTTAGAGGGACAAAGTACAAATTTAGGGGGGCTGAAATGCCCCTGAGTAGAGCCTACCGACACACAAAGAGTGCTACTTGTGAAATCATTGACTCATGTACCTACAGCTCTTATCATACACTTCACTGCTCACTGAACAAGCAGAAGACGCAAGCAGAAGTGATTAACAGTTGTTCAAGAGTTTAAATAGTTTTGAAAAGTGTTTGTTTTGATTTGGGTTTTTTTTTCAAGATAAATGTGAAGTTTTGCATGTTGTTGCTGTTTTTTCTCCAGTCAATAATATTTCTGTTTGGGTCACCCATTCCACCAGCAGCAGTCTGGTCATGTGTTTTCCAGTATGCAGTTGCTGATTTTGAAAGTGAAACTAAGAGTGAAACTGCACATTGTTGTTTGCTCAGTCAACAGGAGGAGCTCAAACCAGCCACAGAGAATAACCAGAGACATACTGAGAGACCAGGACTGCGTTTCCCAAAAGCATTGTAAGCCTAAGTTGATCGTAGCTCCATTGCTTTCAATGGGTCTATGATGTACTTAAGCTTACGATGCTTTTGGGAAACGCAGCCCAGGAATGTCCCCTAACTCACTCTAGACCAGGGGTTCCCAAACTCGTTCCTGGAGCCTCCCCAACACTGCACATTTTGCATGTCTCCTTTATCAATCACACCTGATTCAACTCATCAGCTCATTAGTAGCAACTCCAAGACCTGAAATGGGTGTGTCAGACAAAGGAGACATGCAAAATGTGCAGTGTTGGGGAGGCTCCAGGAACGCGTTTGGGAACCCCTGGTCTAGACCAATCAGCATCGAGAGTCTGGACCTGAAGGTGTGTCTAAGAAACATGGGTAGAATATCAGGAAGCTGCAACATGAACACAACTCAGACTGAAGTTAGACTGGAGTGAACTAAATCAAACAGGTACGGGACGTTCCTTCATTCAGATCATTATAGCTCTTGTGCTGCTCTTATAACTGCAAACAATACAATGTCCAGTGTTTTACAGTCAGCATCAGCACGCATTTGTTTTTGCTCCTACAGATGATAATATGTGACTGTGTCGCTGAGATTGACTTAATTTTAGCACTTAGTGTGTGTGTGTGTGTGTGTGTGTGTTAGTGAACTCTACAGCCTGACTTGTCTTGATAGATGTTCTGGCCATGTTTTGTTTGAGCTTCAAAAGACCATGTTTATGTGATATGATTAACTTGTAGAAACCAGCATCAGCTAAACCCAGTCTGGTTATAGACTGTAGCTGGACACAAACAAATCTGACAGCATTTATCTTATTCAGCCTGCTTGTGTAGTTTGTTGTGAAAGTGAAAGGCAATATTTATTGGACTGAAAAAGTATTGTTAAAACAATATTTTACACAAAGCAGAAAGAGGAAATGCTGCTCATGTGGGGAGTTACTGTACTGTTTAATGCAGGATTATTGGAGTATTTCTCAATGCGGTTGATTAAAGGAAGTGAAATGTGTTTGGGTCTCCAGTGGTCATGGACAAACCAGTGTGCTTGATTGACACGGCGTCCGATGGGAAGCTGTGTGTCCAGCAGTCAGCGTTGCAGGTTCTGGAGCAGATCCAGCAGCCCGTGGTGGTGGTGGCCGTGGTGGGTCTCTACCGCACCGGGAAGTCCTACCTGATGAATCGACTGGTGGGGAAGCAAACAGGTCAGCAGCATCCAAACACTCGTGCCCATCAAATGAATGCATGTGAGTCATTGTAGGGTTTCTGGTGTGTGGTTATCAGGGTTTGCACTGGGCAGCACAATCGAGTCCAAGACGAAGGGCATCTGGATGTGGTGCGTGCCTCACCCCACTAAAGCAGAAACCACTCTGGTGCTGCTGGACACCGAGGGACTCGGGGGCGTGGACAAGGTGAAGTAGCAGCCTCTATACTCTGAAAAAAACATTTAGAAGAGCCACTGATGAGAAAATGTGCAGGTGCGGGTCGGACGGGTGACAGGTGCAGGTATTTGCTATTGGGACTCAATCCGGTACGCGCTGATAGGCAGCTGCTTTCAAATGGTCCTGTGCTTGTCTTCATGCTCTGGTAATTGGTTAAAGCCAACTCGGCTGCCACTTACAAGCAGATAAAATGTTTTTTATCTTTGGTGGCGCTTGGAGCGAAGAGCCGTAATAGTTTAATGAGTTTCGTCTACCTCATGTAGGAGATTTAATGCGGGTGCGGTTCGGGTCTCAGTTTTTATATCAAACAGGTCGGGTCGGGTACAAAATTAAATTATTGTTGCTGTTGGATAACGGGTCGGGTGTTGTGTCAATTATCAAACAGGACCTGTGCAGGACTCTGCCCTCCAGTGATGATCATCCAGGGTAGAGCGGAGAAACAGAGGATTAAAATATATATGAGGGAAGACACGGGAACAACTTGAGAGCCAAAACTGTGTAAAAACAGTTTCCAAAGTTTTTCAAAATGATGTTATCGGTGTACTTCAGTGGAGAGAGTGCGGCAGGGAAACATAAAAGAGCAGGCAGGGTGGAGGATTCGCAAGTTGCAAAATTCCGGGAATTTTCAAGACTGGAAACTTTCCATGGGAATTAACGGGAACATATGGCAATTAATGGGAATAAACTGGAAATTTGCAAAATTGCAGGAACTGGGAACTTAAATGTAGTTGAGCTAAAAATCTTGCAGCATTAACTTAGTTAAAACAACCAGATTTAATGCAATTTCAGTTTAATTTCTACCCTACTCATTGCTCAATCACATGCACACAGCTTACTGCAGGGCTATTGAGGCCACACCCCCTACATGTGCTTTCCTCCATAACATGAACCGATCATTTCTTAAATCCTGCACACAAAATATCAAAATATCCATCTTGGTAAGTATTCATGTAAATTACATGAATATTACAAAAACTTGTGTTTAAAATTTCCTTGTGTTGTGTGTAATATACTGAGCAACTAAATTAGGCTATACCATAGTAAAAACAAATACACTGACTGAACAAACATTTAGGTGAGATAATAATAATAAAACAAAAGTCTAAAAATGACCCTCCCCCCACACACAATCCCCCTAGTTACCTAAGAGGGGGATTCCCTCTATTCTCTCTGAAGCACACTTGCTGCATTTGAGACCAAAGACTACATCTAAGTTTTGATATTCTAAATACATTTGATCTATGGGATTTAAGTTTAACTAGTAAATACCAAAAAGTGTTTATACAGTAGCTAGCTAGCCAGTAAATCAAGATATGAAAAATCTAAGCGAGTTAGCACTATTTCATTGACCATTAATGAGGTGCTAGCAAGCTCAAGCTGTGATGCTCTTTCTGCTAGCCAGTTTTCTGTTATCATACAGAAGTACAGTACTGGTCAAAAGTTTGGACACATTACTATTTTTAATGTTTTTAAACATTGCATATCTTTTGCTCATCAAACCTTCATTTATTTGATCAAAAATACAGAACAAAACAAGTAATATCGCACAGTATTACCGGTATTACAATTTAAAATAATGGTTTTCGGTTTAAAATATAATGTATTTCTGTGACGCAAAGCTGTATTGCATATATATATAAATCCTTTTTTAACTTTAAAATCCTTTTTTTCTTTTTTAATTAATACTTTTATTCAACAAGGATGTGCTCATTTAATAAAAAGTAATAGTAAAGACTTATATTGTTAGAAAAGATTTCTATTTTGAATAAACACTGTTCATAAGTTTTTATTCATCAAAAAATCATCATGGATTCCCCCCAAAAAAATAATTTTTTTTTTTTTTTTTTATTTAGTTTGCATGCATGTGAGCCTATGATCAAACACAATGCTTATATTTATGTTTATATATGATACAGTTTTATAAATTTCCCCAAATTTCCAATTAATTCCCAAAAATTCCCGTAAGTTTCAAACTTGGAATATTTCCAAAATTCTCCAGATGAAGTTTCCGGAAATTTCCTGGAAATTTTCTGCCCCTTTACAACCCTATTTTCAATGCTTAACCACTAATTAAATTAAGAGTAGTATGGGCTGCATATTTGCAGTTCAGTAATAGAACATAAAATTAGGAAAGGCCAAACCACACAAATGCCTTTAGTTCTATCTCTATTCAATGGCAAGACTCCAAATATCCGGAAAGGTATCCAGCAGAAACCATCTAATGTAACAAAGAAAGACATAAGGATAAAGATAAAAGAAAAAATTATAAGAATGTGACACAGATGACTGATTATTTTGTTCTCCTAGTCTGACACTCCACAGTGATTTACTGAATTACTGTTCATTGTCTAGATGGTAGTAGACGGTCAGTTATTGTCTCTAGGCTGTCAGAGTGTATGCATGTCATTCTTGCAATGTCATTTTTTTTGTCAAATGATTGTCTGTCTCAGGGGGACTCGAAGCATGATACCAAGATCTTTTCTCTGTCTGTCCTTCTGAGTAGCACTCTATTGCTGAACAGCCAAGGGACGCTCAACAACAGAGCTATTGAGGAACTGCAGTATCCTTCCATTCCTACATTATACATTACTGTTAATGCTGTTAATGGTTTAGATTGTTATTCTGAATTTCCTGTCCATGTTTTGGTTTGGCCTGACATTGTTCTGTGTAAAATGGCTGAAATAGCATTATTAAACCTGTAGTAGCAAGTTCAAATGTCCATGGTTTAACTCCTTGCCTTTTCCTGGGTTTGCGCGGTAAGAATTTAAACAATAATGCAATTCTCATATATCAACATGGTTAGAATTACAGTTTTGAGAAATGCTAGAAAATGTGTACTCTGGAGTGGAGGGGAAAGAGGGGAGACAACACAACAACGGCTTCTGATCCAGTCAGTTTTATTTTACTCTCACTGAGTTTAAACAAAACGGTCTTGAGAAACAGTTTAAAAAGTTTCACAAATGCATGCAACAAAATTAAAGGGGTCATGACATTTACATTTAGTCATTTAGCAGACGCTTTTATCCAAAGCGACTTATAAATGAGGACAATAGAAGCAATCAAAACCAACAAAAGAGCATTGATATGCAAGTGCTATAACAAGTCTCCGTTAGCTTTATGCAGTACACGTAGAAAGGGTTTGTTTAAATTAAATTTAAATTACTTGTATTAAATACTCAATCTCTTTCATATCAAACTTTTAATTACAGTACTTCTTGAGCACAAGATTGTTTCGCCATGAAATTTGTTCCAACAGGTCTGTGTAAATAAGTTGAGGCAGCAGACTAATTGATTTGACATTACAAATATTATAACCATTCAAATGTCTTACCATTAGTCGTTTGGTATTGCATTATGCCTGTCTAGGTGAGGAATGGAAAAGTTTGGGAACCCTTGTATTACACAAATGCACACGTATCCTGTGATGGCTCAAATAAATGCGCAGCAATTTGCATTTGGATTCTGCATTGAAAATATATGTGCATGTGCTGTAGCATTTGTAATGACTTTTAAGACTTATTTTGTTAGTTTACTGACACATATAAACAGTTTGATCAGTTATATGCTACTCAAGGAGCTCTGGAACTGAAGGAATAAATAGTTATTGTGTGAAACTCATAAGGACACATAGCTCTCAATGGCATTAGGATGTTCCCTATTTGCTTAGTATCCAACCCTAAACCATCTCCAGATATGTCACAGAGTTAACTGAGTACATCAAGATCAAATCATCTGAGGATGAAGAGGACTCAAGAGTTTGTCAAGTTCTTCCCCAGTTTCATCTGGGCCGTGAGGGACTTCACCCTAGAACAAAAAATAAATGGAAAATACGTGACCGAGGACCAATACTTGGAATTTGCCTTGAAGCTGAAACCAGGTGATATTCAAATTGAGCTTTTAAATGATCTGACCATAAATTTGAAATGTAGTCAACCAGTCAATTAATACTAACAATTAATTAATTTCTGCAAAAGCATGCAAGCATTTGAAAGCAACTGGGAATTTCAATTTCGAAGCAACACTGTATTTTGCTAATCTCTTTGACAAATGCATCTTTTAAAGGCTCTTCAAGAACAGTCAACGAGTTCAACCTTCCACGGCAATGTATCCAAAATTATTTCCCATCCCGGAAGTGTTTTACTTTCCCTTTCCCAACCACCCCAGAGAAAGTGTCTCGTCTGGAGAGCCTAGATCCTGCTGACCTTTCCCCAGATTTCCAGAAGGTCACGCAACGTTTCTGCAGCTTTGTCTTTGACCAGAGTGAAGTGAAGAAGCTGAAGGACGGATACACCGTCACTGGCAGAGGTGATCCAATAGGATTTTAATAATGATGTGACATAACAAATGTGCAATTATTGAATAGAATTGAAAATGTACAGTAATAATAAAAATATACATATGTGACCCTGGAGCACAAAACCAGTCTTAAGTCACTGGGGTATATTTGTAGCAATAGCCAAAAATACATTGTATGGGTCAAAATGATAAATTTTTCTTTTATGCCAAATATCATTAGGATATTAAGTAAAGATCATGTTCCATGAAGGTATTTTGTACATTTCCTACCGTAAATATATTAAAATTAATTTTTGATTAGTAATATGCATTGCTAAGAACTTCATTTGAACAACTTTAAAGATGATTTTCTCAATATTTAGATTTTTTTGCACTCTCAGATTCCAGATTTACAAATAGTTGTATCTCAGCCAAATATTGTCCTATCCTAACAAACCATACATCAATGGAAGGATAATTTATTCAGCTTTTAGATTATACATAAATGGACACTTAAGACTGGTTTTGTGGTCCAGGGTCACATTTATATAATTTTAAGAATTAGAAAAGAATTAACCATAAAATATGACCAGATTTATGGCTCAGCTGTTATGAAGTAGAAATGAGACATGTCTTTTTCTGTAGTTGTTGCTAAGCTGCTGTCAACAGAGGAACCATGTTTTGAGTTCAAATACCTAAAATAGTTGGTAAAAAAAAAAGGTGTTGTACTTGTTGCACTATATTGTTATTGGTTATACACCCAACCTGGCCAAAGGTTAACATGTTTCTGGCATGTTATATGCTTAGCAGCAATTCTTTTAACTCTAACTGATGCAGTGTGTAGCTTTTCATTTCTTAAACAACCATGTCCATATTCCAGGATGACAATATCACGATTCAATTGTGGTTCAGTGAGCATGAGGAATCATTTTCATGTTTCTTAACCACACTGAAAGTCTGTGGGATATGCAGCTGGAGTCGATTTAACAGAGCGGTTCCACTGGCAATAAAAGATCTCGGACAAAAATGTATATAACTCTTTATGGAAATAATTGTTGTGATGTTGCATAACATTGTCAAAACAATGCCACAACAAAAGCGCAATATGATCAAAGGTAAAGGTGGTCCAAGAAAAATATTAAAGTGTGAGACTTATTTTTGGACAAGCAGCGTAAAGTCAACTCCAGCACGTCCCAAAGACTTTCAATAGTGATTCTGCAACAGTGATTGAAGTCTAAAATCTTAAATATTTGCTTATTTAAATCCAGATGGTGACTTTTTTGGCCAGGCAGTGTATGTATACCAATAGGGAGACAGACTGGTTTCTAAATAATGTCCTCATATCTTTGTGGTTTAATAGCATTATAGTGAGAGACATAATGTAAGTTAATGCTGAATATTCCTGCTATTAAAGTATATTGCATAAGTTGAGTAACAGATATGACCATTAGTTAACGTTCTTTTGTTTGACTCTTCTCCTCCCCTGAAGTCCTGGGTCAGTTTGCGAAGACATATGTAGACACGCTCTCCAGCGGTAGAGTCCCATTTCTGGAGAATGCAGTGCTGGCCATGACACTGATTGAGAATGAGGCTGCGCTGAAGGAGGGGCTGGAGGTGTACCAGACTGGAATGGAGACGCTGAAGAAGTCCTTCCATCTGGAACTGAAGGAGCTATCATCAGAACACCAACGTCTCAGCAGGACTGCGACACAGGTCCTAATGAAGCGCTCCTTTAAGGACAGCGAGGGGACGTACCTGAAATCTCTAGAGGTGATGACCTTTCATTAATTATGTACCTTTTCAATTAAATTACTATTAAACATGCTGGTCAGGCAAAATCCATGAGTCAAAGTTTACTATAGTGAAACATCTGGTGTTCGAGGATACATTGAGACGAGGTGATGCCTGTTTGAAAGGAGTTCTGGGCATATTTGTTCAGAAAGCACCGACTCCAGTCTTTTTTTTTTTTTTTGGCTGTAATGAGTGAGATATTTCTGAACCATTCAAAGAAATCTAAAGGCACCATCACATTCAGCTTTTGATTCAAAGGTATTTTTAAACAAAGTAGCCTCTAAATTGTGTTTTAAGTTTACTGTCTCTGATATTTTTTTGTGTGGTGTTGCAGGAAGGCATTAATAATCTCTTTCATAGATACTTGTGTCAAAATGAGGAGGCTTCAAAGAAACGATGTGAGAATATTCTGTCATCCCTCTCTGGAACAATGACAGAGAAGCTGAAGAAAGGATCCTATGCCATTCCTGGTGGTTATGCTCTCTTCTCCCAGGACCTTGAAGACATTGTGAAGAAATACAAAATACAAGCCAATAAATGAGTCAAGGTGATTATCAATGTTTGACACAACCTGGCCTTTTAGATATTCAGAGATCTCTGTAAGAGGCTTGTCCGTGTTTTCATAGAAAGTGTTCACAGAATCTAGAATCAGCTGGGAATAATAGTGTTCCTGGTTCAAATCCTTCTGGCCAAATATTGAAGTGGCCTTGAGCGAGACACTGACTGCTCTGGTGGCTGAGACATGGACACTTGTTGAATTATAGGTTGATTTGGACAAAAGCAGAACTGCATGATGAAATGTCTTGTTCTGCTGCAATGTTGTATATGACAAAATATGTCAGTTGTGATGTAAAACCAGATTCCATGACACTCATGCCCAATGCATAGTTGACCCGAGCATTAGTAGTAGAAGTAATTTTTTGATAGTGCTAGTCATAGATATGTGGTAGAGGCGGTTCACGTTATCACGTATATGGTGTCCACAGGCAGAAGACACACTTGAAGAGTTTCTGAAGCAGAAGTCGGTGGAGTCTAAAGCAATTCTGCAGGCTGACAAAAATCTGACGGAGAAGGAGAAAAAAATTATGGGTGAGAGTCTTTAGCATGAAGCAATATCTCCTTCTAGAGAAGAAAACCAGTTCTTCAGAAACGGTGAAACGGTGCCTTCTTTACAGAGAAACTAAAACGTTAATAATCAAATGCAGTGTAGTTCCTTGCGTTTCTTGCATGCCAAATATCATTAGTATTACTTAGTTATGAAGAAAAATGCACAATAGTCTTAACTTGTCTTATGTAATTTTCTTAAGGAAATTGTAATTAAGTAATTGTCTTAAGTAAATTAAGCTTTGCAGAAATGTTTTGTTAGAGAGGCGATTGAAATCATCGTGCATCGTTTCAATCAGACTCTTCAGTCATGAGTTAAGATGTCACTTAGGCTACAAAAATCGGACTTTTTTTTGCGGATCCTGATTTTATCCAGATGTTTTATTTTTAAGTCTGGACAACCCAAAAAAACAAAATCTGTTATTTGCAAATCTGATTTAAGGCACATTTGGAGGTGTTCTGAAATGCATCTCAGTCTGGACGCTCTGGCTGCTCTGTTCTCACTCCCAGCTCGTCACAGATTGACACTTGGTCAGGATCCCTCTGTGTCACTTTTTAATGCATAGGGTACTTCATTGCTTTCAGTTGTTTGCCTTATGTGTCAGAGCACAACATGTCATCTTCTGCATAAGTAAAAGTATTCATTTTATTAAAATAAGTATAAAAACTGAAAGTGTATAAACATTGCGGATGTAATGATTCACTCAACTCACAATGCGATACAATTCACGATACTGATACTGATTTCATTCTGCCCTCTTTGCAGGGCAATATTTGACCGAATGTGTAAAAATGAGTTATTTTCGTCAGTTATGGCACATTAGCTCTAGCATTCTGCCCGCTTCAAATCAGACACAGATGAAATAGTGCAGTTAGATCACATTTATTAGGATGAATTATAGTATTTGATTAATTATCGATCGAGAGAGATGACAATTGTGTGTGCGTTACCTGCGTGCTGCGTTTGCGCATCTCTCTACAAACAATAACTTCAAAAACAGTGATTTTACACCTCATTGCTGAGGAATATAATGTAGCGATCTAGTATCTAGTATATTTTATTAATGCAAATCACAGGGAAGCGTTGACAAGTTTGTGTGTGCACAGCGCAATCTGCGATCTCCAGCTCTCTCCCTCTCTCTCTCTCTCTCTCTCTCTCTCTGTGTGTGTGTTGTAACCTTCACACACAAGACTGGGAGGGTTTAACACAAGAGGTCAAAACACATTCACGTTCACATCCAAAGCAAGACACCAGGCAGAATTTCAGTAAAGCCAAACTTAATTTTATTTATTCTTCAAAAGTTGGGAGGGGAAGGGAAAGGGGAGAGACTGTAACTCAGGTATTTCTTCTTTCTGAAGTAGTCTGTGTAGCAGCACATTACATCTGGAAGGGAGGCAGAAGAGATGCAGTGTTAGTCAAGGTGGTTCAGTCTACTCGCGTCCACCACTAGGCCTCTATCCTCAAGAGCTTGGTTGGGTAGAAACGGCCAGCACCCTGTGTCTGCTCACCTCCCCCAGCTCTCTTTACTGTGGCCTCTTTGTTTTCTTTTATGTGGCTGCTAACTGGCTCAACAGCCTGCAGCTGAGGCTCCCTCTCAGAGAGAAAAAAGGATGCACACCTGTGTTGGAGGAGCTATCCCTGGTCCTGAATATTACTGGGTCTCCAGACCTTAGGCGCGTTCGACTTGAAGCAGCGCTTGCAGAATGATCACCGTATGACATCAAAGTACCGCGAGAGCGATAAGAAAGCAGTAGGATCCTATGCATTCAAATCGTTCTCGCGGTACTTTGTCATACGGTGATCATTCTGCGCAGCGCCGCTTCAAGTCGAACGCGCCTCTTGTGTCCTCCTCTGCTGGTGCTCTCCATGGTGCTGAAGGTGACATGTGCTGCATTGTGAGTGACCATGCTTCATTCTGGCCGCAACAGTGTGTGTATGTGTGGGTTTGTGTGCATCAATTAAAGCAGCGCATTAATATAGAACGGTAATTAAACTGACTTGGAACTACCTGTGCATTAAACAGTTTTACTGCATACCTGTCAGCCAATCAGAATCCAGTATTCAGACAGACCATGGAATAAGTAAGGGATAATGGATGGCTAGCTATGCATTAAATGATTTTAATGCAGAAGGTGGAGGCCAAGAACCACCTGAAAATGATTTAATGCACAGCTAGCCATGCATTATCTCTTACTTAAATCTTATTTAAAAGAAAATCGTGAGAAAATCATATCATTGAATCAGTATTGTGAATCGTATCGCATTGTGAGTTGAGTGAATCATTACAGCTTGGAGTGAGAAATTTTTAGCTCAGTAATTTGACTCTTTCTGAAACGCATCTCAAAGATGAACTGAAACTCAACGAATAATTATCAATTTATCCTATGTATCATATATTTATAATTATGGCAAGTTTGGCATTCCATAGGAAAGATCTCATTTGAGAAGAAATCCAATTTACCCACAGTCTGCCCAAGCAAAAAAGTAATATATTTAAAATAATTTATTTCATTCTAAGTGTAGTTCAAATCTATTAACACATTTACTGACATATCGCTTGAGACTTACTGATATAAAAATGATAATCATATATATATATATATATATATAGTCACGAATCCTGGCCATGAACTTCCAGTCACTCACCTCTAGAGATCACTCACCCACCACATGGACTTTCACACCACACAGTCAGTCACAGATCACTCAAGGACTACATTTCCCATCATCCACTGCACCAACACAGCTGTTTGCACTGATCACGCACACACCTGTTTTCCATCTCACAATCACCAGCACCCAATCACACACACACTATATAAACCATGGACTTCCTCTCACACACGGCCGAGTATTGTTAGCCCTGCTGCATACAACGCGTTTTCCCAGTATTCCTAGTTTGATTTCCTGTGTTCTGATTCCTGCCCGTGTTCCTGGTTTATTCTCTCTGCCTAGCCCTCTGGATATAGTTTGCCGATCGCCGACCCACGCTTGCCCTTGGATTATTCTTGTGTCTTGCCCATGCCATACCTGTTTGCTACTGTCCGACCCTGCCTGTATTGACCATGTATAGTAATAAAAGCTTGCAGATGGATCCGCCTGTCTCACGTCTCGTCAGCCCCGTAACAGAATACTCGGCCCAACAAGGATCCAGCAGCTTGTCAAACGGACATTTGTCAGGTATGGACACAAACAGAATATTGTTTGCCCTTAAACAGGGCCCAAGATCACTGGAGAACCATATTAGAGGGTTTTTAGTCTTCGCTCGTTATTCCGATTTACCGGACATAATATTGATTGAGATTTTTTGCAGTGGCATTAATCAGCCACTACAATCTCAACTCAGACGCGAGGGTCCGCGGTCATCACTAAGTTGTTTCTTGGACTATGCCCTACTGACTGTTGGTTCAACGTTCACTGTGGGAGTAGCGGAGGAACGAGACACCGCACCCAATTGTGTGAACACAGCCACGCTAGAGCACGCTCACAAAATGGCGGCAACAACAACACCCCGTAGCTTCATTGCTGCCAATCACAAGCCAAGTCAAGTCACCGCTGCTGTTAAAGAGTCAAGTCAAGTCACCGCTGCTGTTAAAGAGTCAAGTCAAGTCACCGCTGCTGTTAAAGAGTCAAGTCAAGTCACCGCTGCTGTTAAAGAGTCAAGTCAAGTCACCGCTGCTGTTAAAGAGTCAAGTCAAGTCACAGCCTATGTTAAAAGGTCAAGTCAAGCTACAGTTGATCGTCACAAGTCAAACCAAAGCACAGTTGATCACCACAAGTCAAACCAAGCCACCAGTGATCTCCGTGAGTCAAGCCAAGCCACAGTTGATCATCACAAGTCAAGGCAAGCCACCAGTAATCTCCGTGAGTCAAGCCAAGCCACAGTTGATCAGCCAGATCCACAACACGCCTCAGATCACCAGCCAGAGTCAGTCCACGTCACCGCTGACCAGCCAGAGTCAGTCCACGTCACCGCTGACCAGCCAGAGTCAGTCCACGTCACCGCTGACCAGCCAGAGTCAGTCCACGTCACCGCTGACCAGCCAGAGTCAGTCCACGTCACCGCTGACCAGCCAGAGTCAGTCCACGTCACCGCTGACCAGCCAGAGTCAGTCCACGTCACCGCTGACCAGCCAGAGTCAGTCCACGTCACCGCTGACCAGCCAGAGTCAGTCCACGTCACCGCTGACCAGCCAGAGTCAGTCCACGTCACCGCTGACCAGCCAGAGTCAGTCCACGTCACCGCTGACCAGCCAGAGTCAGACCACGTCACCGCTGACCAGCCAGAGTCAGACCACGTCACCGCTGACCAGCCAGAGTCAGACCACGTCACCGCTGACCAGCCAGAGTCAGACCTCGTCACCGCTGACCAGCCAGAGTCAGACCTCGTCACAGTTGACCAGCCAGAGTCAGACCACGTCACAGTGGAACAACCAGAGTCTCTTCAAGTCTCATCCGAACTGCCAGAGTCTCTTCAAGTCTCATCCGAACTACCAGAGTCTCTTCAAGTCTCAGCCGAACTGCCAGAGTCTCTTCACGTCTCAGCGGAACTGCCAGACTCTGTCACACCGAGAGATTTAAGGTCAGTCCTTCGAGTTCTCCGGTTGATCTCCAGCTTGAGGGATGCACCGCTGGTGTCTGTACGCACTGCTGGTATCCCCAAATCCACTCACCTTGGCCCTCCTGTTCCTGAACTGATTTCCCTGTCTGAAGCGCTTCCCATGATAGGGATCGCTTTATGTTGCATTTGGGCTGCGTACACCACCATTGGACTGCCTGAGGTAGCAACGTCCACTGTAATGTCTCCAGAGGTGGCAGCACCTGCTGCAGCACCTTCTGAAGCGGTGGTGCTCGTTTCAGCTCCTTGCAAGGTGGTGGCGTCCAGCAATCTACTCTCACCCGGTCAGGTTACCACCGTAGAACCTCCAGAGGTGGCGGCGTTAGCTGCAGAACCTCCAGAGGTGTCGGTGGTATCCTCCTGTAAACTCTCACCCCATCCTGTCACGGCTAAGGAGGCCGTCTGTGAGCTCTCACCCTGTCCTGTCACGGCTAAGAAGGCCGTCTGTGAACTCTCACCCTGTCCTGTCACGGCTATGGAGGCCGTCTGTGAACTCTCGCCCTGTCCTGTCACGGCTATGGAGGCCGTCTGTGAACTCTCACCCTGTCCTGTCACGGCTATGGAGGCCGTCTGTGAACTCTCGCCCTGTCCTGTCACGGCTATGGAGGCCGTCTGTGAACTCTCACCCTGTCCTGTCACGGCTATGGAGGCCGTCTGTGAACTCTCGCCCTGTCCTGTCACGGCTATGGAGGCCGTCTGTGAGCTCTCACCCTGTCCTGTCACGGCTAAGAAGGCCGTCTGTGAACTCTCGCCCTGTCCTGTCACGGCTATGGAGGCCGTCTGTGAGCTCTCACCCTGTCCTGTCACGGCTAAGAAGGCCGTCAGTGAACTCTCACCCTGTCCTGTCACGGCTATGGAGGCCGTCTGTGAACTCTCGCCCTGTCCTGTCATGGCTAAGGAGGCCGTCTGTGAACTCTCGCCCTGTCCTGTCACGGCTAAGGAGGC